>CAJQZJ010032218.1:1607174-1627471 GCA_907164525.1 Lophiomys imhausi | reverse complement strand
CCCTTCCCCCCTCCTCCCCCTCAACCCCCCCATCCTCTTCCCTTCCTTTTTTTTTTTTTTTTTAAGTTTAAGGTATTTATTATTCCCCCCAACAGCTCTCCCTTTCAGTTCAAAAAATGGTTCTTTTTCTTATAACTATAAATACAATACAAAACAACAGAAATAAATAGGCCACAATTATAAGAGTTATATGGCTTAGCATACATTCCCAATGTCCAGTCCATATGTATTTGGCACCTGACTTTAACATTCTACTATCTAACCATCTCCATGAGTTTAAAGTACTATATCTAACTCAGCTTTCATACTAACTTGCCTCATAATTTTAAAAATATCTTCTTAGATCCAGAACACCCTCTTGATTCCTAAACAACTCAAAATTTAACTATGAGACTCTAGCTATCTATTCTTCAACCACCTCAGAGACCTGAGAGGGATAAATATGTCTGATTATATAGGAAGTGCAGGGCCTGCAGCTTCCAAAACTAAAAAATGACATACCAGTGGCTGCCTGGACAGTTCCCATTTTCTCTCCATACATTACAGCGTCAATCTTCAGCCATTTGGCCCCATTTCTCTGACAGAGGTTATTTGATAGATAATAGAAAATTTTGTTATTTAGGGGAAAAGACTACAAGCTGTTAAATGGTCTTGTTAAATGGGTTTTGGAGGTTAGACCCAGGGACTTCTCTCTTTTGCTTTTCTGTATCCTCCTTTCTCTCCTATATAGGAGTGAACAGACTTGAGAAAAATGGGACATAGACATAGTATAGGAAAGATCAAAAAAAAAAAAAAGGTCAGCTTGCTTCTTAAACACAGCCCAGAACCAGGAAACAGTGCTGCTCAGAGTGGGCTGGGCCCGCCTACCTCAATTACCAATCAAGAGAATCTCAGCCCACATGTCCACAAGCCAGTGAGTGTGACCTGACAAATCTCTCAGTTGTGACTGTCTTCTCAGACATGTCCAGGCTGTGACAGCTACAGCTAACTGGGTCAGGGTCTTTACAGAGGTAGTTAATGATTTTGAGATAAGATCATCCTGGATATCCAGGTAAGACCTAACTTCAATGGCAGGTGTCCTGGTTAGGGTCAGAGGAGGCCATGGGAGGATGAAGGCAGAGACTGAAATGAGACAGGAGAGGGTCTCCTGGAACAATGGAGCCAGGGAGAGGCAGGAAAGAAGACAGCCCTGCAAACCACGTTGATGGTGGACCTCAGGATTCCAATGCTATCAAAAGAATAACTTTCCATTCTTGGAGGCCACTAAGAGGGTGATCATTTGATGCACAGTTAGTCGGTCTATCCTCAGGAGGGCTCATTTTGTAGCCAGTATGGGGGCCTAGCTCTTACACACACACTGTGGAATTCTTTGATCTGATGTAAATACCAGGAACCTTTTCAATCTCCTTTGGGAATGAGGCTCCTGCGCTCAGAATGTCCATCACAAACCAACTGAGTAAGCATCGGGGCCATATAATAAATAAGAGTGAGCTATGTGACCCCAAGGAAATAATTTACAAGTGATTTTTATTTTTTAAAAAGTTAAGTATAATTTTTCACTAAAATTGTCCTGAATTCTCACTTGGAGACAAGTAGCCAAGGAATTCAGAATGCTGGGCTGCTGAAGATGGAAGCCAATCCATCTCTCTTTCTGCATTTGTTTCTCATAAGCAAGAAAAACTTGGCTAGGTTCTCCCAGTGTGTGAACTGACTGACTGTGACCAAAAGCATCACTGTTAATGAGAGGATCGTTTCCGCAGTGACACTTCTTTGGCTTGGAAGCTGCCCTGATCATCACTTGTCATCGCTACTGCATATGTCCCTGTCCCCTCTCTCAGGCTCCCTTCTCCCCCACTGCAGAACAACTGCCAAGCCTACTGTGTCCACGGCGCTGGAGGGATGTGCCAGTGCTGGGGCCTTTCTTCCACATGAAGTTATAAATCACAGGTCCCCACGGTTCCTGGGCAGCCTCCGCCTTTGTGTGGACCTGGGCTCACATTTCATATTTGCTTGAATAACTGCTTGCTTTGGATTGTTATGGAGTAAATGTTACAGTAGCAAAAGCAATTAGGACTGATAGTACTATCTCTTTTCTTCTGCTCATCCCTATAATTCTTAACCAACCATGATAGATTATGCCAGCTGCTACGTAGACATAACACTGTGTAGATATTTCTTCATACATAAATGGCTTGTGTTGCCATTACTAAGTGAACAAAAGATCATATGACCCCACTTTAGATTTGAAAAGTACACAAGAGTCTATACAAATTCTTGCATAAAATTTTTATAGAAAAAAAAAATAAAGTTTAGAAGGATGCATAGAAAAATCTGAACAGTAGGTGTGCTGGTTAGTTTTTATCAACTTGACACAACCTAGAGTCGCCAAAGAGAGAATCTCAATTAAGATCAGATTAGCCTCAAGAGTCTTGACAGATGATTGACCTGGAAGGACCCGGACCACTGCCGGCAGTACCATGCCTAACCAGGTAGATATGTGCTGTACAAGAAACTGATCGTGAGCCAGAAAGTGCTTTCCTCCATGGCTTCTGCCTGCACTTCCCTCTACGATGGATTGTGGTCTGGAAGTATAAGCCAAAACATCATCCTTAACCCCACACGTTGCTGTTAGAGCATTTTATCTCATCAGCAGAAAGCGAAGTAAAACAGTACTCACCACTAACTGCTGACCTTTTGTGGGTAATGAACTTTTTTCTTTCTATTTATTTTTAAAGTTTTCTTTATAGTATACTTATAATCAGAAAAAAAAATTAGCACAACCTTTAGACAAGTCACTCAGACTGCCTGCTTATCAGGAAATGGATAGTTCTTAGTCAGATCAAGGGAGGAAAGAAAACCCTTAGATTTGAGTTATGAATACTTGGTATTGGGTTAAAAGGGGTTTTAGTAAAAGGAACAAAAGTCTATGTGCTCTAAGAACACCCTGTGTTGTGTGCCTGTGAGGGGTGCAGTGGTTACTCGTGTGGTCACTTCTCCAGCATGTGCCCTGAGAGCTCACCCAAGCTCTGTGCTCATCCTCAAATGAAGGCCCTTCAGTAGCCATTTTGACATTCTTAGTAAGTTTTAAATAAGGGAGCTGTACAGGATGTGGTGGTTTGATCGTGTCCCTCAAGTTCAGGTGTTGAGAAGCTAATCCCAATGCAGCGGAGCTGGGAGGGGGTAAGAGGGAGTTACACAGGCCTTGCCTTCATGAGAGGCCTGATCTCATCACCTCATGGGCCTTGTCTCTGTGACTTGTCTAACGTTGTTACCTAGGGCATCCTTATTTTGAGAGAGCACTGTTATAGAAGCATGTTTGGCTGTTTCTTGGTTGACCTCTCTTACCCTTCAGCCTCCCAATATTTCCATTCTTCATTAGCCCTAAGTTCTTCACCAGTGCCATTCTCTTGGACCTCCCAGCCGCCAGAGCGAGCTCTGAGGCAAGCAGGCACCTGTTGTTTATAAAACTGCCCAGTCTGTTGTTCTTTGCTGTAGCAGTAAAAATATCTAGGATACTATCAGATTCTAAAGGCTCAGCTAAGTGTAGCTGGGTGGACAAACGTGCAAGGTCTTGGCCTACAGAAAGCCCTTCAATGCTCTGTAGTAGGAATGAGAGATGCTCAGATGCTTGGGAATGCAGGAAGTGTGTGGGAGCAATAGCCAAACACGGAAGAAGCAATGAGCAGAAACAAGGACCATGGAGCCTGCTGGAAACTAACCAAGCTGGGAAGATGGCTTGTCACTTTTAAGAAATATATAACATGCTGACAAGAAAGGATAGTTAATAGTATAGATTAAGCTAAACTCTGGGTAAGGGTCTTCCTTGAAATCCATAGTCGACCTCCGAGTGTGCACCCACTTCAGATAAAATTTGAATGAAACTGGCTGAGATGCTTATAAAAATAGAAAGAAAAAACTACTGAAGGAAATACATTCCTTAGGAAGACATTAATATCATACTATCCAGTGGATCTCGCTGCCCCAGAAGTCAGTAAGATGGTCTATTTATCTGGATAAATGTTTCATAGGGATTTGTGTAAGACTTGCCTAGATGCCCGTCTTGGCTCACCCTAACTCTTTCTGGAGACTGATATAATGAGGCCTTTGAGGGAAGATGGGTGATCATGATTGGCTATGCTCACTATATCTCAACCAGTGTGATTGGCTGATTTGAAGTTGCATTTGCATACTGCATCCTCAGACTCTGAGGTGATGTCATCTTATCTCACTGGAAGGAACCTGGTTGCTGCCTGTTACTGAATTAATTAGTTCCCCTCTTAGTAAAGTACTGGGCCTCACACCAACTAATTGAAAGTCTAACTGTTCAAAGTCAAGATTACCATCTTGAAAATTACTCAGTCCATCTCTTGGGGTCAAAGCATCTTTCTCTCATATTCTTTTATAATTTTAGTATTAATATACCTTAAATTATAGTAGCTATTATTAATTATTAAAAAAAAAGATACAAGACACGGAATTTTTCTCTGCCATACTTAACATTTGTGTGTTGGTTAATCTGTGCCAACTTGACACAAGGTAGAGTCATCTGGGGAGAGGCAACTTCAGGTGAGAAAAATGCCTCCATCAGATTGGCTTGTGGGCAAGTCCCTGGGCTACTTCTTTGATTGATAATTGCTGTGGGAGGGCCCATCCCGGGGGGCCAATCGCACAAAGGGTAGTGCCACCCCTGGGCAGGTGGTCCTGGGCTGATATATCACAAGGGTGATCAAGCCAATAAGCAGTACTCCTCCATAGCTTCAGTGCCTGCCTTCAGTTTCCTGCCTTGAGTTCCTGGCTTCCCATGCTTTGAGAGTTGGCAGTGCTGTGAAAGTATGAGCCAATGAAACCCTTTCCTCCCCAAGCTGCTTTTGGATATGGTGTTTTAGTCAAGCAGCAGAGAGAAAACTACTACAGTTTCTCTGTCTAAAACTGTGCCAGCACCCCAGAAACAATTTTAAATACTTTAAACCCTCATATCATTTATAGATTTGGTTACTTTTAGAACTTGGACAACTTCCAAGTTCATAGGTAAAAGTTCATAGGTAAAATTAAAGAAATAGGAAATTCTCATTAGTTAATCAAGGCCCAAAGTCGCTCCCTGGTCCCCATAGAAAAGATTTGCATGTTTGCATCAGACACATTTTAACGCTGTTATTTTTATTCCAATTGCATCCTACACATGTGTATTGTATCCCGGCAGCACACAGAGGCAAAATGTTTGCTGCTTTGTGTCAGGTGATTGATTACACGTCATCACAAGAAGAGTTCATCAGCTCCATTGTTGAGTTTAAGAGCCCATAGGAGGGGTCACTCAGTTGAGGACTGGGGGAGAGGGAAACACACTGAATTTATCTAGGACACTGGGATACATTTATAATTTTCTTAGAAGTAGGAAAAAGGATGCTCTCCAAGGTCACCCTCAGAAACTAAAGCAGTTTTACATTTATCGATAAAGAGGATTTATTTTACTTGGTTTTCCATGCTCCGTTACTGGTCAGTTCCACATGATCAAAATGGCAGGAGCTTGTGCTCATGGTTTTGTAGCTTTCTCAGTTTTACGTGATCAAAATGGCAGAAGCACGCGCTCACTGTTTGGTAGCTTTTTAACAGCAAGCAGCCTGGCTGTGTACCCTTTCTATTCCTTAAGAATTTTGAAAAATGAAAGCCACTATTTAGTCAGCACAAGTTTTCAGAAACTTAAGCCAGGTAAATTGTCTCGTATATCCCTCACCTTATTAGTGCCCTATTTCTGCTGTAACAAACCACAGAGAAATCCCTCCAGTCTCTTAAACAAGTTCTTGGGCGTAACCACAAGGTGAAGGTCTTTTTCCTGCTCTGACAGTCAACTTAATTCCCTGAAAGGTGATGAGTAGTGGCCAGGGACATTGGTTTTTATTTCTCCCACCGAGGGTTTAATTCCCTTGCCTGTAAACAGCTCCATGTTGGAAGCACAAGGTAAAGTGGTGACCAGAAGCCAACAGCATTATCCTGTGGTTTAGGCTGGATAAACTCACTGAAACAGTGGCCTCCTCAACTGAAGGTTGAACTTGTAAGGCACAGATCTTAGTCCTGTAGCTGTCCAAAAGAAAAAATTAAAAAAAAAAAACATCAAAAGCAAGAGGACTGGGTTCTGCTTTCTGTATGTCTCTCCCCAGCAAGGCAACCCTGCTCCCCTACCTAATCCCCATTGCTTGTCTCTGTGCAATCACGAAGAGCTCAGAATAGAAATAGTTTTGTCTGTATGTAGTGGAAAACATCAGTTTAAACAGGATGTTGGAGATCAGGGCGCCTGACCCAGAACACGGGCCAGGGCAGACATGAAAGCCCACTTCGTTTCATTCACAAAGGTTTTCTGGGACCAAGCTCCTTCTCAGCCTAAACAGAGTCACGCACAGGCTGGCCCCGCTTCTCCCACGCTGCTTCCAGAAGGCAGCAAGCTCTTTGAAAATTCTTGCCTAGCTGCAGCTTCCGTGGACTGCAGCCATGAGCAGGGCTGGGAGCAATTACCCCTCCCAAGAGCGAGTTCCTCTGTGAAGCAGCCTCAATGCCAGGCAGTTCCTACCAGAAGAGCAAGAGGGAAGCAGCTGGGGCTGTCCCAAGCCGCCTTGTTTTCTCTCCCTTCGCTGGGGCAGTTTCAACTGATTTTGATTACCCTGGCGCCAAATAAATGAAAACATTTCATAGATATATAATCATCCATCACTGTGAAGAAAGGGAAAATGTTTCATGTTCAGTGTGTTTATAAATACACTTAATGAAAACAGGATAGTCCTGTCTTTTCCACCACCGCAGCATAGCTGCTGCTGTTGACCAGATCTCAGCCAGATTGTCCTGCTCTGGTCATTCCCAGATCCCTAACCAAGCAGCCATCAGCCATTTCGTTCTGTGAGCCCAAGGAAATCCACAGGAAGGACTGTTCATCCAAGGCCACCTCCTAACTTCTTGCTTCTTTCCACAAGGCAAGGATGGGATGAATTGCTGAATTCAACCTGTGTCCATCTGTCTGTCTGTCTCACTCTTTCTCTCTCACACACATACACACACACTAACATTACACATACATACACACTTATATACTCACACCCATACACACAAACACCCACACACTCACATACACAAACAAACACACACTCACACATACACACACTTGCCTGGGGCTGGGAGTAAACAAATGCGGAGTGGAGCTTCATGCAGCACATGAATTCTGTGAATATCAAGAGGAAGATGCCACACTCACACTATAGGTTTACAAATGACATTTTTTGTAAATTCTGTACATAATGGCATTTAAGGTGATTTTGAGTAGGGGTGTAGACAGGCTGGGCGTATCTCTTAGAAGAGAAAAACTGAGGGCTAGAGAAACAGCTCAGTGGTTAAGAGTGATTGTTGCTCTTCCAGGGGCCTCAAGTTGATTTCCTGGCACCCACATGGTTGCTTACAACCTCCTGTAAGTCTAGCTCCATGGCATCTGACATGCACTTCTGGCCTCCATGGGCACACATATACACACACACATACACTTAAACACATACACATGTGCACACATACATACACACACATACATAGACATACACACTCACATACACACATGCACATGCGCACACATACATACATACTCACACACACACTCACATGCACACACATTCATTTTTCTTAAAGAGAGAGAATGAAATCTAAGGCAATTTTTTTCTCTGACATCTCTCTTATCCTGCAGCAACATCTTTTAATTTTGGATCCCACATGTTTTGAGATACAATAAATATCCACAGATCTGGCCCAGAGGCATTAACTGATGACTAAGAGTCCCATATGTACAGGCGGACAGTGGATGCTGTCTCCAACACAAATGTGCCCAGGTTGAGTTTTTCTCCCTCAATGTCATTGCTGGCAATGTGTTAAATATTTACACCCTCATTTGACTCATAATCTGGATCAGATCACAGGGTGGGCAAGTGGCTCTTTGTAAGTCATTTGTGTGAAATCCACCATGACTGTTTTTAGTATGACATTACTTACTGTGTGAATATGCACACACATACCACTGTGTGCATGTGGAGGTCAGAGGACAACCTGTGGGGACCTATGTTCTCCTTCTGAAATGTGGGTCCCAGAGGGCAAAGTCAGGTAGTCAAGCATAGCAGCAAGAACCCTTACTGGCTAACTCATGTCACCAACAGCCTCACCATTTGCACCATAAGGAAATCTGAAGTGGGAGGAACATACTAGCTCAAATACTCATGAAGATGCCCTTAGCAATGTCAGCATAGGTTATCTGTCATTCCCACAAAGGGTGTAGAATAAAGGTAACCACAAAGAGAGAAGAAAGTGGGGGCAAAAGATGTAGTTTGGTTAATGGAGTCCTTGCTTAGCATTCTGGAAGCCCTGGGGTTAAGCCACTTGAGATTGATCCATTTGATAACACTGCATAAAGGAGTGTTTCATACCTGTAATCCCAGAATCCCACTCATGAAGCAGAAGCAGGAAGATAGGAGGTTCATGGTCATCCTCAGCTATCTAGGAAGCTCAAGGCAAGGTTGGGATATATGAAACCCTGTCTCAAAAACAACAACAACACAGACCCATAAACAAGAGAGAAGATTCTGTAACATTACGTCATCACAAAAATCTGAAAAAGAGAAGTGGGTTTGTTTTTAGGAGTTGTGGATAGGAACAAATTCAAACATCATTTTTTGGTATGCCACCCTCCTTGGATATAAGAGCCACAGCTAAGCAGGTTTTTTTTCTTCCCAAAGATGCGAGGGATGTCCCCATGCCCAAAACCTGTGTGTTTCTCATCTTTGTGAGGACTCCACTACTATAGATGGCCATTGCTGATTCTTGGGTTGTGTTAGACTCACTTTTGGGGTAGAGTAAGAAAATTATAGTTTCTCTGGATTTACACATTCTCTGCAGAGATCACTTAGAATCCAGCCATTTGGGGAGATTATGGGCAGACTCCATGACCCTTAATTAGATGCCATCAGTGAAAGCTCATATATGCATTGAGACTTAACACTTATGAAGCCATTCAATGGGTATTGCCCAGTGGATTCCCATGATGCTGTGGGAAAGGAAGAAACTAAGCAAGGACATAGGGAGACTAGTTTATGGTCAAAGAGTATGTCTTAGTGTTCTATTGTGGAGAAAAGACACTATGACAACAGCAACTCCTATAAAAAGAAATAATTTAATTGGAACATGCTTATAGTTTAGAGATTTAGTCCATTATCATCATGGTAGGGAGCATGACAGTACCCAGGCAGGTGATGGAGAAGTAGCTGAGAACTACGTCCTGATCTGTAGGCAAGAGAGAGAGCACAACTCAGGACTTGGAGAGGGTTTTTGAAACATCAAAGCCCACCCTCAGTGACATATTTCCTCCAATAAGGTCATGTCTCCTAATACTTCCAAATAATTCCACTCCATGGTGAACAAGAATTCAAATCCATGAGCCATGACCATTCTCACTCAAGCCACCACAAGATGTAGAGAACAGAAGCCTGGATCAGCTGTTCCCCTCTCAGCCTTCTTTCCTTTTGCCCATACTAATAATTATCCACAGTTAAGAAGCTGGAAACAGGGGCAGGAGAGATGGCTCAGCAGTTAAGAGCAGTGGCTGCTCCTCCAGAGGACCTGGATTTGATTCCCAGCAGCCATGCAATGACTCACAACCATCTGTAGCTCCAGTCCTAAGAGATCTAGCACCCTCTTCTGACTTCACGGACTATATTCCTTCAGAACCTTCCTAAGGCTGTGACCCTTTAATACAGTTCCTCATGTTGTAGTGTCCCTCCCCCATTATAAAATTGTTCTGTTGCTACCCCATAACTGTAATTTTGCTATTGTTATGAATTGTAATGTAAATATATCTGATACGCAACTCCCAACAGGGGTCAAGACCCACAAGTTGAGAACCACTGAACTCCTGGATCTGGGCTGGGCTTATAACCTTCTTCAGTTGAAGGAAAGCAACAGAAATGCTACCCACCTCTTGCAAGCTTGCTTTGACATGGAAAGCTACACTCATGTCTGCTAATTCTCTGTAATCTCCAAGTGAGCCTCTCTGGGCCAACATCCTAAAGAACACAGGAGGGAGACTCATGCTGAGTTCATTCCTCCTAGACCAACCAACCTTAACACATGAGAGATCTCAGCCAACATCAGCAGATCTGTTCGCCCAGCCTGCGACTGACCATAAACTCCTGAGTCTCTTGTTCAAGTAATGCTGCCCCACAGACTTGAGAGCAATGATGTTCATGCTAAGATTTTTCTTTGGCTTGTGTGTAATGAAGCAGCCTCTTCGTGGTCCAGATATTACAGCCTGTCAGAGAAGATAAGAATGTAGCTACCAGTCAGACTTGGACAGCAGGAAAAACATGGGTGCTTAATAAGCAGTCAGAGAGTTTGGAGGCAGGAAATATTTGATACTGGGAAATAGTTCCTACCACCTTCCATTGAATAAGATCTAACGTGACCCAAAGGCACCCTGCCTTTTATAAAGACATAGACAAGTGCAGGCCTGGACATAGCCAAGCTACATTATCCTCCTCGATGCTTTTTAAATCTCCAAGGGAACCTAGGACCCCTTTGTAGTATAATTGAACACCTTATAAATAATATGTACTGTGGAGACAAAAGACAATAAAATTGGGCGCTACCTCCTACGAACCCTCTGAACTTTAAAGAAAATATTTCCATTCATCTCAAGTAAATGGTACCAGAGCAGATCTACAGAGCGTGTGAAATTTGAATTCCTACGGAGATAAATTCTCTCTGTCCTATCTCAGGCAGTTCTCTGATTAAGAATTAGAATAAAGAGTGTCAGAAATGCCAATCAGTGTAGTCCATGGAGGGCTTGGGCCATTTGGAGCCAGCCTGCCTGGGTGGGGATCCATGGCAGTGTGACTCTGCAAACTATATAGTTTCATTATGCCTTGGTCTTCTTATCTGCAAAATGAGCCTGTTAGTTACTCTTGCCATTGCTCTGCCAATATCCCTGGCAGAAACAATTTAGGGGATGATGGATCTGTTTTGTCCTACAGTCTCAGAAGGTCCATGATCATCTTGCCTCATGGGGCAGGGGCCCATGACAGGAATTTGCCCTCCATTTTTGGTGGATAGAGCATGGAGATTGTAGATGTGACTGGAGACCTGGTCCCCAGTGACCTACTTCCTCTATGTAGGGCCTGCCTCCAATTTCCACAATGCTCCCAGTTGAGTACCACAAACTGGGAGCCATGTATTCAACACAGGGGCCTGTAATAGACATCTTACATTCAAACCATAGCAACAGGTGTAAAAATGATGTTGTGAGCATAAGATATTATACATATGTGATATAAGATAATATAAATACACATAGGCACCTATGCCAGGAGCTCAGCAGGTGCTCAATTAATAGTAGCTGTTATATATTAATCAACTCCTATTGTTGCTATTGATTACTTTATTGGTTACAGACAAAGATGGCCTCAAACAGACTATGTACCCAAGACTGGTCTTGAACTCATGATCCTCCTGCCCCCACCTCCCAGGTGCTGGTGTTATGGGCTAATGGTGCCACATCTGGCTATAACTAGTAAACTCTTAATTCATCCAAGTGTAGATGAAGTCACCAATGAGAATTTGCCTATCATTTTTCCATTACTTCTTGTTTTCCTTTTTAAAGGAAATGTTCTTTCAAAGATTATTGACTTGATAATCAAAATGAATGAGAAAATTGTGCTGGCTAGCTTTTCTTCAACTTGACACAAGCCAGAGTGTCCTGGGAAGATAGGGTATCAACTGAGGAATCGCCTTCACCAGACTGATCTCCAAACATGTCTATTGGGTGTTGTCTTGATCAATGACTGATGTGGAAGGGCTGAGCGCACTGTGGGCAGTGTGACCACTGAGCAGGTGGTCTTGGGTTGTATAAGAATACAAACTGAGCAAACCATGGGGAACAAGCCAGTGAGCAGTGTTCCTCCATGGACTGTACTTCAGTTTCTGCCTCCAGGTTTCCACCTTTAGTTCCCACCTTGGCTTCTCTTGATAACAGACTGTAACCTATAAACCATATAAAACTTCCTCCACTAAGTTGCTTTTGGTCATGGTGTTTGATCACAGCAACAGAAAGCAAGCTAGAACACAACTCTTTTCCTCTTCCGATCACTTTGCAAGTAAAATTAAGATTGCTAGAAGATTAATTCTTGTTATTCTGTGTCTTTTGTGTCAGCATGGGCCCTCACTAGGACAGAGATGCAAAATTTCATATCTCTGTGGCTACAAAAAATCTTGACCTTACTTACTCTAGTGTTTAAATTAAGAGAGAAAAGAAATGAATAAAATTGGAATTTATTAATAACCAGATATCTAATATATCCAAGAGCCTGGAAAAATAATCAAATTTCAGGATATTTTGCTACCATGCCACTGTCCCCAGTGTATATACAAATACAAGAGATTACGCCATAGTCTAAAAAGTTCTGGTAAGAAAATAATGTGTATCAGAAATATTTTTGTAGCATTGACCATCTAGATATTTTGGGGAAAGAAAACTGCAGGAACAAAATCTTACCTCCTGTCTAATTAGCATTAAGTATCAACTCTACATAGTCTAGAGTCTTCTGAGAAAGGATTCCTAGGTGAGATTGGCCTGGCATGATGTCTGTGGGGGGTTATCTTGATAGTTAGCTGAAGTAGGAGGGCTCAGCCCACTGGGGGAGGCACAATTGCCTAGGCAGGTGGTCTTCAACTGCAGAAGAAAAGTGGCTGAGCACAAGGCAGCCTGTGAGCCAGGCATCCTCTACGGTTTCTTTCATACTTCATTTGGCTATAACGTGAGGTCAGAGGAAATGCTGTGTAGAATAGCAATCAGGCCCACTTCCAGGTTCTTGCAACACTTTCTATCCTGATTTCCCTACATGCTGGGTATATATAACCTGTGAGCTAAAATAAACTCTGTCTCCCCATAAGTAGTTTTTCATTAAAATATTTGTCATAACAACAGAAAGCATTCTTTCCTCTTCAACCAAGTTATGGGATGTCAAAAACAGAAGAAATGTAATGAGTTGTGAGATTTATTCCAAACAGAGAAATGACTGGGGTCTAACTCACTAACAGGGAGCCATTCACAGAAGGAGACAGACAACAATACTCAGTAGGAGATGGGTGTTTTAAAAGCCCATGTTTAGCCTGGAAAGTGGAGATACAATGACTCCTTCTTACAGTTTCAACCCATATAAAGGTAATGAATGAGAGTACCCTAAAGTCAACATCACCTCGTAAGCTCTTCTAAGCAGGGGCAGTGAAGTTTGAGCTGGATGGTAGAGTATAATATTACTTGGCCCAGCAAAAGAAATGTCTAGAATGTCATGTGCCTTCTTCCCAGGGTCCTCCTCTCATTTGGTAAGCACTCTGAGGTCAAGAGCCCACATCCCATTCATTCTCAACTATCCATTTTCTTCCCCCAGGACCAAGCCCAGAACTCAACTCAGGTTCGGTATACTCGTTCAAGGTGTGTTAAATAAACGAACAGATAAAGAAGAATGGTAAACTTACATGGGGAGTTCATCCATAATAATTTAGTAAGGGAATTGGTGGGGATGCTTTCCTTCCTTTTAGCACACGAAGCATCTATGCCTTTCATGCTAATGAGCCAGCTAACAGATGGTCGATCTTTTGATGGGAGGTGGAGAGAAGAGCAGACTTGTTGGCTATTGGTTTAGGCCAGCAGTGTCATCTTGGTGAACTTGACTGCAACCACAAACAACCCCGATGTCAGTGGCTGTTTTCTTTACCCTGTAGAGCATATCACTGGCATCTTTCCTGTGCCTTAATTGGCATTCTGTAGCACAAAGGATCAGGATGTGTGACCTGCCCAGATATAGCTTATCCAGTCCTGCTGAGAAGTGAGGCCTGCAGCAGTTACTTTTCTCATTGCTGTAGCTAAATACCTGGCCGGGAGAACTTGAGGGAGGAAGAGTTTATTTAGGCTCACAGTTCGGGGTACAACCAACCAACGGACAATGATGATAGGGCAGAAGGGGCAGAGGCGGGAGCATGAGGCAGCTGGTCACATTGTGTCTGCAGTCAGGAGAAAGAGGTTTTCTGGCCTTCTCCTTTTGATTCAGCCATGGACCTCAACCCATGCGGTGGTGCCACCCACATTTACCATGTCTCTTCCCTTCTCAATTAACCAGATCTTAAAGTTCTCTCACTGACATGTGCACAGTTGAGCTTCTTCGGTGAGGTGATGGTAGATCTTTGGTTAACTTGACAATCAATATTAACTATCAAAAGGGCATTTTGGTTTCTGGTTAGATGGTAATGAATACAAATGTTTTGACTGGTAGTCCATGTTGCTGGTATTCTAATGATATTTGGAGGACTTTGTAAAGAAATAACATACTTGATATTTGAGGCCCAAAGTAGAATGTGAGAACAACAATTTCACTAATTTAGTATGTCTTGGTAAGTAAAGACATAAAGTCATGTCTTTACATTCCTAATAAGGTTGGAAGTATTTTTCCATTCCCTATCATTTATGGAAAAGATCACACAGTACCACATTGGTTAGTACTAACTAACAGCACAGAAGCCTGATCAGGAGAGCCATTGTGTCCTTGGTTTCTGTTTACACCAAGCATCTTTCCAAGTGTTTCTCAACCATTATTCAGCTTAGCCCTCACCATAACCCTTCTTTAAGAACTAAATACCATTAGTAGTGTCCTCCCTACCCAGCATATGAGGAAACCAAGCATATATTCCTTAAGACACTTGCCTGAGGGCAGGTAGAGTATCCGTGGTTGAGCTGGGATTCAAACCCAAGTGCCTTCCAAGTTCACATTCATGGCATGACCTTCTTGCTCCTGGATATAGTGATAAAGGTCTGCTTTTGTCTTTTTTCTCTCACCGACATGATGCTGGGTACACTGGAGCTACACTGTGAGTCTTCAATGAGTGACTGACAGAAGAGAGTGCCCCCATGGAGCCGTTCTCCAGGAGTGCGTCCTAAGTAACCTCCATCTCCATTTTCAGTGTTGCTCTGTGATTTTCCTTCCAAGCCTATACCTGGGAGGAAAAGGGGGGGTTGTGTGTCCAAGTTTGCTTTTTAACACTTTTGCAATTAACTGTGTCACAGATGACAAACTGGCTGCACCCTGCCATCTCCTCATTAAGTAGTTTCATAGCACCACACATAACCAGAACTAGCTGTTTGCTCAAAAAAGATCAGGGGAAGCTTCCAAGCCACTGCTGGTTGCTAGCAGCATGGACTTAAGCTGCTCAGGATAGAGGGGTGAGGGCGATGTCCTAACTGCAGACGTGGCCCCAGGGCCCTGAGGCAAGCCTGCAGCCAGGAGCCAGCAGCCACCCATCCTGGGGCTCCATTTCCCAGCGTTTGCTGCCTGCCCGTGGTGGTTGGTAATTGCTGGGTTCATTGTGAGCCTTTGCTCTCTCAGGTGTATTTCCTAAGCCAACATGAAAAGAAAATGATAAGGGCCAGCCCAGGGAGGTGTTTATGTTTTCAGCCCTGGCCAATTGTTCCTGACCTAAAACAACAGTTAGGGCAGATGGAGGGTCCGGGATTACAACATGGACCACAATAGAAACCCAAGACTCTTCTTAAAGCGTGTGCCCAGCACCCAGCTGTCATCCACTCGCAGCTAATGTAGCTGCCACCCAGTAATTAACAGCTGGGGCTCCCCTTTGGAAAGAAGCAGAGAACAATAATGGTTGTGTCCTCCCAGGCCAGAGGCAGGTGAGTCCAGCATGGAAACCACAAAAGAACTGATCTCTTGGCCATTGTTTCTTACAGTTGGGCATGCCACTAACAAGGTGAGGCTGGTGTTAACAGCCCTCCCTCCAGGGCCTAGGTAAGGGGCACGTGACAAGGAAAGGACAAGAACCCACAGCAGCCTTCAGGGATGGAAAGTCCTGGGTATCCTCAGTGCTGATCTGGATGTAATACAAGCCTCCCTCCCCAAGCTTCCTGCTTTTAAAGAGATACACGGCCCATTTGAGTCTCACACCTTGGCCATTGACAGAGTTTATACATAAGTAAAATGAATTAAATTAAAACTCACCCAGTGCGGCTGGAGGGAAGTCTCCGTGTATGAATACTCACCACTCTTGCAGAGAGGACCTGGATGGATTCTGAGCCCCCACATAGGATGCTCAGACCACATCTCATTCCAGCTCCAGGGCAGCTGACACTGTTTCCTACCATAGTCATGTGCTGCAGGTACATACTAGCAGGCACACACACATTCACGTAATTTTACATGGTTAAAATTGAATTCAGATCAACAAGAAAAAAATAACCCATTGCTCCTCCATATTCTATCCAACAATGGGGGCATGTACAAGCTTTTTCATTGTCTCTCTAAAATTCAAAATTAATGATGCATTCCTTTTTGGTGTTTGTTTTGTTTTGTTTTCTTGCCCTCACTCCCCTGACCTCCTTATATCAGAGGGGAGCACCCTTGGTAAAGATAAAATTGAACTTCAGAGTAAATATGACACTCCATTAAGGTCAGGACTTGGTGGCCATCCGTGGAGTCACGTGACTCTTTCCAGTGTCTTCAGTCTAACTCCCCAAACAAGCTAACGTTCTCTATACTGGCCAGTGAGCTGAGTAAAAGTAAACATCTCCACGTTTAATTGTGTGTTTCCATAGGTTATGGACACTGGCCATAAAGTCTCATTGCTGCCCCATTCAGTTTGCTAAATGAGAAGGTCTCTGTGTGATTCAGGGTCCGCAGTGTCCTGAGTTGGGCATAGCACAGTGCTGCTCTTCACATGGGGTCACAACTAGGTTTGTTTGTTGGCATTTCCATTGGCATGTCTGAGAAGGGTACAGTGGGAGATATTTATGACACAATTCAGTTTTCCCAATCCATGGTTCCTGTGACGACAGAAGCCTAGAAAGCTGTTGTTAGACACCTGAGTGGATCAAAACGAAGACAGTGGGCTGGGCTGTGGTGTGAAGGAGGACCGGTAACAGCCATCGGCTGCCAATCAAACAGAATTGTCTTCACACGTGAAGATGAAGATACCACAGGAAAACAAGACGGATCATTTGACTCACCAGTAAATCACTGCCTCCTCTAGATCAGTGCTTCATGTAGACAACTAATGTAAAGGATGCCACCCGGTGTGGGGATGCACACCATTAATCCCAGCACTAAAGAGGCAGAAGCAGTTGGATCTCTGTGAGTTTAAGGCCAGCCTGGTCTGCAGAGTGAGCTTCAAGAATGAAGAGCTAAAGGGCAATAAGAAGTCTGGGCTTGCCAGCACATTCATGCCAAGTGGGAAGAAACCAGCACCCTGGATTCAGGGGAGGGGGAAGGACTGAATGTGGAGGTTTGGATGGTTTCTGAAGCCAGCTTTGCTACATGGAAATTCCTGGAAAGGGAAAACTCACCTACCGTTTAAGCTTTATTTTAATTAAGATCCAACTTAAGGGGTTGAAGAGATGACTCGATGCTACTTTACCAGAAGACCCAAGGTTGGTTCCCACACTCACATTGGGAAGCTCACAATCACCTGTATCTCCAGCTCCAGAGATCCAACACACTTTTGGCCTTATCAGGCACTTACACACACACACACACACACACACACACACACACACACACACACACACTTTTTAAAGAAAAAAAAAAAGAATCAACTTTAGACTTGTGTGTAAGTGGGCAAACTATGCTGACTACAACAAAAGGCAGACCCAAAAGCACAGCCCCCTGAGCATCGGTCACTCTCCAGGGCCTCCTTCCTCAGTGAGGTAGTAAGGTAAGCATTGGCCAGATGTGGGAGTGCAAGTGCATTAACGGTGTCATGGCTGACTTAAACAAGACTTGTTAATGGACTCCAGATGTAAACAGACCACAACAGCCCAATCACATAATGGCAAGAGTTGTACCTTGACATATCTGTTTCAAAGAGTCCTACCCTGCCTTGCTAAGAGGACAAGATAAGCAGCAATCACACCCTACACCAGTCACTCAGAAGCCACATGGGACACTACCCGAGTCTCACTGTGGTCATTTTGTTCACAAAGAATACCTTGGGTCTGATGACAAAAGCCACTTGTTTTTCTCATTTCAATTATTGTGGTAAAATAAACAATCAGTGCTTACTATGTAACTCTTCCTAAATATGCAACCCACTGGCACTTGCTACATCCGCTGTTGTGCAGCCACGCCCTCTGCCCAGCTCCAGGAATACCACCTTCCTGTTGGAAGTGCGATGCTCAGGGAACAGTGACCTCCGCTCTTCCTCCTCTCAGCCTCTAGTGACATCACTTCTGCTCTCTGTGATCTCGTCTGTTCAGGTACCACATTGCGTACCATGGAATCACCATATTGGTTGATCTCTGGTTTATTTCACTATGCATGTTTTCCAGTTCTACCTAGGTCACAGCATACCCCAAAGTGGCATTTCTTTCTGGGGCAGAATAAATATCCCACAGTATGTGAGTACCCCATTTTGTTAATGCATATTGTGCTGGATAATTTTGGTTGTCAATTTTACACACCTGGGGAAAAGTAACCTCAGCTGAGGAAAGAGCTTCATCAGATTGGCCTGTAGGCATGCTTGTGGGTCATTTTCTTGATTGTTGATTAATGTAGGAGGGCCAGCTCACTCTGGGTGGTGCCACCCTTGTGGAGCTGGTCTTGGGATGCATAAGAAGGTAGCTGACCATGGTCCCAGAAGCAAGCTGATACACAACTTTCTTCACCTCCGGTGCTCCTGCTTGAGTTCCTATCCTGAATTCCCTCCATGATACACTGTGGTCAAGACTTGTAAGCTGGATAAAGTCTTTCCTGCCCAAGTTATGTTTGGTCCACGATCTAATCTCTGCCAGGGTAGAAGTGATGAGAACACCCATTCAATTTCTTGCTGTTGGTAGGTGATTTGCATTGCATTTAGACTCCTAAAAGCTATTCGGCTTTTGTTTTACAGTATCCATTCTTGTTTTCCTTGATGTTGACATAAGGTTTTCCTGTATAGCCCAGGCTAGTCTTGGATTGTGCTGAACTCCAAGCATTGAGGTCACATTGTCCCATCAGCTCTCTGTGTGCTGACCCTTCCCCTGCTGCTTGGCTAGATAAGAAAGGTCTGTGGCCAGTAAATCACAGTCTCAGATGCCAAAGGGGCAAACTGAATTAGAACCAAGACTATCCAGCTGCAGAGTGGGTTGGTAGAGTGTAAGCTCTTTGTTTCCTACACCACAGTATTTCTTCATTAACCTCTGTCTCTTGCTAAGCAAGAGCCTTCATGTCATCATCATGCTTGGAAAGGCAAGGGGAGAGAGGAAGGGGGACCAGCAGGCCACTTGTCTGTCCTAGTTGGTTTTCCTTGAGTCTCACACTTAGCTCACTTCTCTTCTCCCGAGGTCTGCAGATGCTCAGTGTATTGCACTGGGCAATTTCCCCCATCCACACCCTCCAGACCAGTTGTTCTGAATTTGGGTGGGGCTCACTGAGGGCAGATGCTCTGAGATGGGACAATTAACTTTCTTCTCTTCATCTCACCCTCCGCTGTACCAACCTGGGCATATTCTAAAGTGCAAACACTTTTCCATTTCAAATCTCTGCTTACATCACATTTGTGATCATCTCATTGGTCAAGCTCAGTCAGAACAAGGAGGCAGAGGTGTGACTCCAAGAAGGCAGAGGTGTGACTCCAAGGAGGCAGAGGTGTGACTACAAGGAGCCACAGAGTCACTCAGGCTCCGTGTGGGATTTGGATGTGTTCCAAGATAATACCTCAGTTTCCCTTTCTGCTGTAACTAAGAACCTGAGGGAGAGAAATCAGACCCAGAACCACAGACCAGACCTTCCTACCAGCTCCTTCCAGAAATCCAGCCCATTTCTAAATGGTCCACAGAAAGAGAAAAAATTTCAAAGAGAAAGAAATTAAAATATACACATCATTTGAAGTGCTGATATTTTGTTTCTCCGTGTAGTTAATTTATTTTTGACATTTTGAGGTTCTGAAAGAATTTTAGCCTGCATATGTAGAACTAGGTTATATTATTTCAAAGCAAGGGGTTAAAAAATGAATAATACAGGCATGGAGGTGCACTCCTATAAACTCAGCAAGAAAGCAGAGACACCAGGATTGTGGTTTTGAAGCCAGCCTTGCCTTAGATATGTAGTAAGACTCTATCAAAACAAAACAAAAAATTTTATCTAGGGCAATGGCTCAGTGGGTAAAACACTTGCTGTGCAACCATAAAGGTCTGAGTTCAGTCTCCAGAAACCTGGGAAGCCAGATACAGCAGAGTAAATCTGTATTCCATAAAGGTC
>CAJQZJ010032218.1:1576941-1606774 GCA_907164525.1 Lophiomys imhausi | reverse complement strand
ACACACACACACACACACACACACACACACACAGTGATCAACACTTGGGATTTCTCTAGCATCAACTACACAGGCTGTTTTCAATCCCAACCTCTATATGCCTGGTGCCATGCCTGCATGATATTTGGCAAATGTTGATATTAAAATTCACATGTTGGATGTTTCCATATTGAAATGCCAACCACAATTCTCTCTCTTAGTTCATTCAAAACCATTTTGCATAGTCCAAACAGTCCGTGGTCCTCATGGCACCCCAGTGATAAAAGTGCCATTGTGCTTGGACCTGAGAAGGTTGTTCATTTGCCTGACACCAGGAAAGGAAGCAACACTTAACAATAAAAGTCCAAAGTTCTCAAAACCAAGTGCTCACCGAATCCCAGTATCAGACATGGAGGCCTCTGACCCAGTAAATCCTGGCTTCTCCCACAGGAATGTGGGTTTCCTTCAGCGTTCTTTGCATGATACAATTAGCCCCAATGTTGAGCTGGGGAGCCAGCGCTTACTGCCAGACTGTCTCCGTTGTTTGACCAAACTGTGAACACTTGTACACTCTTACCATTCAAAGTGGGTTTTGGTTGCCCAACTTTGCCCTCCTGGCGGCAAGTGGCATCAAGAACAGAAGGGCCAACATTCTGTAAGGAGAAGCTACCCTATACAAGTTCTCTGGCCTGAGACAAGCTTCAAGAGATCCAGATGCTCCAATAGCTCCTGGGCCCCTGGGGAGATGGAGCCTCTTGCCCTGGAAGTTAAGTAAGTTGTTGGAAATGTGGGTAGAGGGCCTGAACCCTCCTTTGAAGCAAAAGTCAAGAGAATAGCATCAGGGTGGTAGTGACATCAGAGCATGGGAAGGGACTGGGGTGGGGGTAAAGCTATGGTGGGGCTGTCACGGCCACCTGCAGGGTTGCCTGCTGTTGGGACCTGTGGTGAGTGTCTGGTGGAGCTCACAGCCCTCCACACACATTCAAAATTGCAAAGCCAGTGAAAACTGAGAGTCTCAATGCCTGTGCAGGAAGGAGCCTAGTGTTTAGACCCAGGTGGTCACCAGCTACACAGCACCTGACAGCTCCTGTATAGAGTGCTAGACCTCAGACTGGCAAGCACTGTGGTGAGGGTTCAGACATCCTTATAAGCTTGTAGGTGGCTGCTGTCTGGAAACACTTGGGACTTAAGCACTTAAGACAGAGCAACAAGATAGAAACGCTAGATACCTCAGCCAATGAGAAAGGAGGGAAGATGTTATAGGATTAGACAGGTGCCATCCTCTTTTTTCTTTTCAAATGCTGGAGTATCTGCTTGAGGCTACTTCCTCTCAGGATTCTCCTCCAGCTTGAGTCTACACAGGAGTCAGAGGGCCTGACCGATTCTGACACAGGAGACTGAGGATGGAGTCAAGACTGTGACTCCTAGCAAGTTCCCAGGTGGGGTCATGGCTGCTGGCTTGGGGGTCTCTGTGGATTTCAGCACAATGGCTCAAACTATTCACTATAAACAAATGTCACTGGACGGCTGTCATGGCTTTAGACAGTGTTCTTTTAAGGACTTGGTTTTAATGCTCCCTCCCTTCTCTAGTCCCTCTCCCTTCCTTCCTTTCTATATCCTATTTTCTCTCAGTGCACTGGAATGTCATCTAAGGAAGGTCATGGAAACAAGTATCAAAACCCCTCTTGGTAACAAATAGTCTTCTATCAACTAAACTTAGCACTTTTCACTTTTACCCAAATGAGGAAAACTCCATGACTGTACACATATACACACATACATGCATACACACCCAAACATATACATGCACACACACATGCATATGCCACACCACACACATACACACACCACACACTTCACAGTAAGTGTCCAGGTAGAACTATCAGGTTCTCCAGTCAACTCAAGCCATCAGATCTGCCAAGAGCAGGCTCTGTTCAGTCCACAAAGCTTTCATATCTGTGCATCAGTTATAATTCCCTGAGCTCACTGCAGGCACAACACAGTTTACAGCTTCTGCCTCTGTCACAGAGCAAAGATATAACAAATAATAACAATTGGTCATAGGTCTGGGGAGATGCCTCAGAACCCAAGTTAAGGAGGTCTGCACTTGTAATCCCAGCACTGGGTAAGCAGAAACAGGAGGATCTCTAGGCTTACTGGCCGGCCAGTCTAGCCTAATTGGTGAGCTCCCAGACCAGTAAAAAATCCCTGTCTTAAAAATGAAAAACAAAGTGGATGGCACTTAAGAAAGACCTTTGGCCTCCATACACCTGTGTATTCGTGTGAATACAGACATGCGCACATCCACATACATGCACAATCCATTCTCTATAGGCATTATTCACCAGTGCTATCATCTAAGAATTTTTGAGACCATCCAACTTGAGGATATCCATCCATACCCATCCTTTCTGTCCAGGGAATTGGTATTATCTATGTGTGGACTTCAGAGACAGCACCATACAATGAAACCGCCGACTGGAGAGAGTGTTTTAATTGGATGGAGTTGCACACAGACCTCTTGACATTAATTACAGGGTTGTGCAACTCTGCATCTTTCAACCTTCCCTGGTATTTTTTTACAGGGCCATTAACAAAGACACCTGAGCATTTCCCCACCCCACCCTTAGAGTGGCATCTCAGTAACTTTGCCAACCAGAGGACAGAGATGACTGTGGTATTACTTGGCAGAGCCATGGTCCCCTGCAGCAGCTCCAGTATGGTTCCCAGGCCAACAGCCTAGGGTCTGAGTCACCAGCAGGAATGAGGGTAGAGGGTGGATCCACCAGAGAACTTAAAGAATCTTCAACAGTTCTGCCTAAAATGGGATTAAGTATTTCTTTAGGCAGCTCACCGGTGACTGACATGTCTTTTTGGCTTGAGCTCTTAAAGAAGTGCAAAGAACCGGTCTGCTGGCATCCATCAGAGTCTTTCCTAGCTGTCATGGCGTTGGAAAGGCCCAGAAAAGCCTTGACTACTGCCTCAGTGAGCCCTGAGGTCTTGCTTGGGCTTCCCTGACAGTCATCACAAGACTTGCCCAGGACTCCTGCCATTGTACTGTGCCCTCTGGTGCCTCGCTGCGACCAGGGCCCTGTGATGACAGCCTGCAGTGGGAGCTGCAGACCAGAAGTGGACCACACGGCCACTCTGAAAGCCTTTGTCCATTCTGCCTTGTCCTATGGAGACCACTCCTACCCCGAAGGCTGAGATACTCTGCGCACCCAAACCATCCTTGTGGGCATGAGGACACATACCTAAGGCTAAAAGCATCTGGGAGTTTCTGAAGTGAATAACTGCAGGGTTAATCTGCACGGACACTTGAGTTTCTCCCTTTGGGGACGTGAGTCACCTTCTGAAGCCAGCTGCAGCTATGAGCTAGGACCCCGGGAGCTTTCCATGGAGTAGCAGACGCAGGAGATAACACAAGCTGGCCAGAGAGTCTACTGGGGGCAGGAGGGCTGGAATTTGTTTAGAAGCAACAGCACAGAGACATAATGAGGATTCTATTAACAAGGGATTTGAATAATGGGGATTATATTAACAAGGGATTTGAATTGAGAGGCAACCTGAAACACGCATTGTCTTTATATATTAATAAGCTTCATAAACGATGTATCACCCATTGCTTTTCAAGTGTGAGCCAAGTGTGGGATTTGCTGCTAACAGCTCAGCATGGCTGGGAGAAAGCAATCCCCAGGTTTCTGATTCCTCCACTGGTTAAGACAGGATTAAGTAAAAAGGAGTCTGGTCCTTTAGCAAGAAACTCAATGAGGGTTTCCTCAGGGGCTCAGACTTAGGAAAGCACCCTCCAAGCTTGGGATCCAAGGCTGGCATCTGGACCGATGACGCTCAAGGCACAGCTTCTCACCAGGTGTCGCCTTGAAATAGAAGGAAATCGAGCAGAGGAAAAGGAAGAACCAAGATAGAAAAAGAAAGCCACGCCTCATCTTGGAGTTACAGAAAGAGTAAAGTTTTACTTGTCAGCCAGTAAGACAGAGAGACTAGAAAAGGTAAAGGGCTGCCATGGAATCTTCTTGTCTTTACCTGCCTCCAGACAGATGTGACTGCTGAAGGCAGAAGGGCTGCATAGTATTCCCCTCAGGCAGCAGGGGAGGAAGCAGGTTCTTGGGTAGTCCCTACTTTCTGTTCGTGGACTCAGAGGTGTGAATTGGCCCATTTATTTGAGCTGAACAGACAAAAGCTATCAGCAGCCTCTAGAT
The DNA here is from genome assembly GCA_907164525.1 of Lophiomys imhausi. Classification (NCBI taxonomy): domain Eukaryota; kingdom Metazoa; phylum Chordata; class Mammalia; order Rodentia; family Muridae; genus Lophiomys; species Lophiomys imhausi. The sequence continues at coordinate 1,602,575 of CAJQZJ010032218.1, read as the reverse complement.
GTGTAATCAATAAATGAACAGCTGCACATTGACCACAGCTCTGCCCTGGGAGGAAATTCTCCTTTTGCTTTTCTCGAAACTCCCTAATAGGAGTGAGCACAAGAGCTGATATGGGTGTGAAGAGCATGCCATGATTTCCTTTGTTTACCAAAAGAGATCCTTGCTGAGTCTGTCCACTGAGGGGGAATAAAGCCACATCATTAGGGTTTTATTAAAATGCTCTTTTCATCCCACAATTAAAATGTTTTACTATTTTTCCCTGAGCTTTGAAATGTCAATAAGTTGCTAGCCCCTCTCAGGGTCAGCCATTCACAGAAAAGTTCCTTTATCTATTTTCCCCTTTTCAGTCATAGTTGCTTTTACCAAGAACCCAGCTCTCCCAAGCTGATGCCCAGCAACTTAAATGATGAGAGCGGCATCCGGTCTCAGCAGCAAGTTGGTGCCAATGTTGAATTACTATTGAATAAACAGCAAGGCACTCCTTATCTAAATAATCAGTTGTTCCCCAAACCACAAACAACAACAGCAGGGTCTGAACTCCACTAAATCCGTAGAGCTGAGACATCAGGAAGAGACTGAGGCAGGGGATTTTGTTTGCTTGTCTGTTTTGCTTTGTTTCATTTTTCAGCCCCTGTCTTCTAAGCTCTACTCAACTATTTTCTTACACAGCCTGGGGGAGGGCAGGTGGAGGGCAGGAAGGGCATAGCTCAGAAAGTTTAAAAAAAAATTGACATCACTTAAATCACGTGATTGGCAAGAACCAATGGTGATGGGCTGTGGAAAGGGGAACAGTTAAATTTGTAATTTGGGTTGTGTGAAAACTTCTTTGGGCCTCATAAACAACCACAGAACCACAAGTTGGGTAGCCTGGCAGTGTCAGAAAGTCTAAGCCCGGCACAGTGGTCAGCAGGCAGGACGAATCACACTGAATGCAAACCACAGGCTTTCGCAGAGCGGTGAGCAGCTTAGCCCACAGCCCAGGCGGTGCTTTTTTTTTTTTTTTTTTTTAATCTTTAACAATTTGAATATTTGTTTCTGGAACTGTACTTTTCACCCCCCCCCATAGGGCCCATGGCGTCCAGAAGTGTTAAGGTTGGGGGGAAGAAAGAGACTTAGTGAGCCATGGTGGGAGGTGAGGTCAAAGTAAGTGACCTTTCTTGGTTTTTGCTCCCAAGGTAAAAGAAATCATTGAGTCCCCTCGACTTTAGAAGAGGTGCGTTTTCAAAAGGAAACCATGGCTTCAGACAGCATTTTTGAGTCATTTCCTTCATACCCACAGTGCTTCATGAGAGGTGAGTACGTTGGTCTTTTTATATCTGAATTTGCTCAGCTTCGCACAGACTGAGATGGCAGCCTGTGGACCCTCCTGTGCCTGCCTGGGGTTCCTACCTGCTTGGGGAGGAGGAATTCAAAGAGGCCAATAATTTTGAGGCCACTGGATTATTTATTTATCAGACGCCGCACTGCAGAGATGTCTTAGTAAATGCTTAGTTAAGCTGTTGAAATATTTGGTTGCTGAGTGAAAGTCAGGTCAAGTGCTTTGGGCTGCTCTCATTTAAAGTCCTGGAGATTAGAAGGCTGGCACGGAGGACACTCTGGGTTTTAGATGGCTGTCCCTTTCCCTGACTGACTCTCGAGCAATTATTCTGAACGCAGCAAGCTGTCTGGCCCCAGCGGTGAGTTCAGCTTGGCCTTGGGTTTAGCAGGCTCAGGACTTAGCTGACCAGGAGAGCTGGTGCCAGTAGTGTGGGCAGGAAGAGGGAGCTCACAGGTAACCTTGGATCAGCATGGAGATTTCAGGGCCAAAGTGCCGGCCACTCAGCAGAGGACAGACTCTGGGCAGACTCATTCTGGGAAAAATCATCAGAAGAGGCTGTGCTGTGGTTTTTCTTTTAGCCTCAATTGCAGAGGCAGTTGCCCAAGACAGAAAGCCAGCAAGTTGTGGCATACGCAGTCTCTCTCAAAAAGGACTACGAAGCCTTTTCCTAAGTCCACGCGTTCTCATAGCTAAATTACTAGATTGCAGGCTTATGGGTAGGCACCACGTAGGTGCCCTAAACCTGCCTGCATTTTTTTACAGCCAGCCTTTTGAAAGTAACAAAGCTGGAGTTCAGCCATGAGTGTCCAAGTGTGTTTGGTGGGTATTTTGTTGTAAACGGGGACTGAGCTCAAGCTAATAAAAAACAGTGGCATAAAAAGATGATGAGGGTGTGGCCATGCGTTGGGACATGCTCTTTGCTCACCTGGGCCTGCAGTCTGTGGCTTGATGGTTTGGCAGAGTTGAAATGAAGTGAGATGGGATGGGGGAATCATTTGTTTTCTGGATACAAATTTTTGTGCACACCCAGCCGATATCTGTGAATCATTATTTATTCATACAGCCAAATGAGCAGGGGAATGCAGAGGGCTTGCCAGACACTTTGTCACAACAAATGCTATTGAGAATGTCATGACACTTCTGTGCTGAAATGTAAAAACTTGAGGAAGGGGTAGGGGTGTGTGTGTGTGTGTGTGTGTGTGTGTGTGTGTGTGTGTGTGTGTTTGCACATGTGCTTGTGTGTTTTAGGGGTAGCATCAGGATTTAAGGAGAAGAAAGCAAGCCATTAACCAATTCCAAGCTTAAATTAAAGGGCTTCCAAATGCTCCCTCACTGGCAGTGGAGGAAATTGAGTGAGGTTGAATCATGGGATGGGTGTGAGTCACTTATCACACAGTTGCCCGGCAGAGGGTTAAGCAGAGACACCAGCCCTGAGGGCCCCTGGTAAAAAGCTACCAACTGCTCGCTGGCTGCATCCCCTCTGGGCCTCTGACAAGCAAAGGAAGCAATATTTGTCAAAAAAAAAAATTCCTGGCTTGCTGCACTCTCAATACATCTCCGAACGTTCATTGCTTCCTATTTGATGAACTCAGGAAGACAGAAGCAGGAAACTTTGAAAGTTCCACTGGGCGGTAGGTTGCCTGCAGCCTGCAGTGCTGGCCTTCAGGGATATCGGTAAGGGTCCACTAGCAACGACAGTTAGGGATGTGGTAACCCGGCCACGCAAACATGCCTGACGCCTGCCACTTGCTTCCCCAGCTCAGGAACAGAGTCTGCTTGCTTTCAGGCAGGCCACCAGGATAGACCCTTGTTCTTACCAAAACTTAAAAAGGAGATGTAGAAATGCTTACCATTCGAGCATGAAGGCCCAAATTTGAATCCCTAAAATCCTTAAAAGCCATGTGTAGTGATGTGTTCCTTCTGTAACCATGGCATTCCTACAGCGAGACAGGAGTTAGAGACAGGGCTCCCTAGATGTTCACAGTCCAGCTAGTGTGGCGTATACACATAGCATCACACAATAAAGAGACCCTTCCTCAAACAAGGTGAGAAGTGAGGACCAACTTCTAAGATTTACTCTAGTGTCCACTTTGCACACTGTGACATGCATGTGTCCACACTCTCCTACATGAATATGCACATATGAGCATGGCGTGCACATGTCACATACATACACAGGATATTTTTTTAATCAGCGTAGTTCATCTGAACTTCCTCCTCTGAGGAAAATGGAAAGGTTGGAGAGAGAGGGGCTGTCAGAATCCACAAACTGATAAATAACATGGAGTGTGAGCTTGAGAACCTAAGTGAACTCTTGACAACTTCCTAGTTAATATTATTCCATCTGAAGGACCTGTCAACACAAGGGTTTAAATGGCCCACATTGGCTGTCTACAGCACTCACTCTAGCCAGAATGGTGACAAAGCTTTGTTTCTTTTTCGTTGCATGTGGACCTAGTGCCAGAACTCACCCACCTACCCCCTCACCTGTTCTTCCCTCTCACAGCCTGTCCCCTGGCCCCAACACCACAGCCTGGCCATTCAGAGTGCTCCCTGTGGCTGCTGCTCCTGTCTGTAATTTATGGCCTTGTGTTCCCTCCCCAGCAGCCACTGAGCTGCTCACAACATCTTGTTTTTCTCCTGGGATGGGACTTTATCAGCCCCTGCAATCCTCGCAGGAGGAAACCCGTAACTCATTTTCAGCCTGATACCACTATGGAAACAGGGAGAAAACAGAGATGGGGAACCAAGCAAGCCATTGTTCCCTTTCTCGTGAGAGTTAGGCCAGTGTCTGAGACACTGGCACGCAAAAAGAATGTGGTCTACCACAGAGAACTCTGCTCCTCATCTATCGCCACACACCACGTTCTCACTTAGTCTGCCTAAGTGAGAAGATAAGACTCAACTCAGACTCCCAGGAACTATCACACGTGGTTGAAGACATGAAACTCTTGCAGAACCCCAACTTGAAGATGTGATGAAAAGAACAGAACAGAACAGAGGGAAAAAGTGCCGCCACATTTTTTTTCTCCTTTTTTTTTTTTCAAAATGCCTCAGGCAGCCTGGCTCTTAGAAGTGGCTTAGTGGTCTAGGCAACGCCTGAGTGCCGAGATGCCTCTGAGTTCCTAGAACCACTGGTAGAAATCTCAGCAGTGCAGCTCTGTGCCTCGAGTTACTCCTGCAGAGCTGTTCAACGGGAATCAAAGAACTAAGGCTGACAGTGTGCGGTATGTTTTCCCATAAATACAAAGGCATGAAGGCACTTTCTCTCACACCACCGAAGATCTAAGAGACAGAAAGTCATAGATAAGACTATATGTGGCTTTGTCCACCATGTAAAACCTGTTAGTGTGTGATCAGGCTACTGTAACAAAATACCACAGACTTGGTGACTTTAAAAGCAGAAATGTGTTTCCTCAGGCTCTGGAAGCTGAAAGTTTGAGGTCGAAGTAGGAGCAGCTTTGTTTCTATGTGAGATCTGTCTCATTCTCGTATTTTTTGCCTCTCCTGGTTCATGTTTTCTCTCTCTCTCTCTGCTCTCTCTCTCTGTATGTCTGTCTGTCTCTTTCTCTCTCTCTCTCTCTCTCTCTCTCTCTCTCTCTCTGTCTGTGTGTGTGTGTGTGTGTGTGTCTTTCTCCCCACCTCCTGAGGTTTAACTCTTTAGCCTCGCCTGATCTAGGACTCATTTTGTAACCCAGGATAGCCTTGAATCAAAACCATCTTCCTGCTGCAGCCTCGAGTGTCTCAGAATTATAGCCGAGATCTACCACACCCGGCTCCTCCTCTTGTAAAGCCATCAAACAGAGCAGAGAGCAGTCTTGTACTTCCTTCTACCTAATTGCTTCTAGAATACTCTATATCCAATGCAGTCACATTTTGAGGAACTTGCAGTTAAAACTCGAATGTGTGGATTTGGGGGTCGGGGACAGTGCAGGCCTTGACATGGTGGTGTCTTGGAAAATCTGCCTCCTTTGGTCCATAAGGAGACCAGCATGAGGCATCTGGCCAGGTGCATGCCCAGAAATTTGAGAATCAGGCCCTGCCTTCCCTGAGAGATGAAGTTTCACATCTGAGGCTGCCCATGCATTATGAAACTAGTTTTTTTTTTATAAAGGTTTTAAAATGATCTAAGATCGTCCTCCCCGCCTTCACCTCACACTCTTTCTGTCACTGAGAACCACTGACAATTACCTAATGGCAGTTTTAAGATACTCAAGCTTCAGAAGAGCCCATAGCAGTCTCCAAAGACTCCACCACCTCTGCCTTGCCCCCTCCAGCAGGATTGCCCTATGCTTTGGGCTGATCCCAAGGACACCTTGAAATCCCTGGCCAAATGACTACAGGGGACCCTACAGCAGTTCACATGTTAAATATGGGACAAGAAGTAGTTGGAGGAACTGGAGAGATGGCTTTCTGGGAAAAGCACAAAAGCATAAGGATTTGAGTTTGAAAGCCAAGTGCTCATGGCTATAATCTCTGTGCTCCTGCCATGATGTGGGAGGTAACACAGGAAGACAAGGAGCTACAGTTGCCTGTGACCTCCACAGGGATGCCTGTGGCACACCCACGTACACACTCACATACAGAAACATGGTGTGCACAGACACAAACATATACGCAGGCATGCACAGAGATTAACGTGAGCAACAGCAAAGAAGCGATGACAGACTGGAGGATCATCAGAAACAGCAGCCAAACCTGGAATTACACAACAAAAGCCTTTCAAAGCAGGTAGAGGCAACGGGATTCCTCTGTGTTCTGGAAACAGATCTAAAAGATGGGCTGGAGAAAGATGCTGCCCTTCGCTGTGAGGATCAGAGTGGGGCTGGCTGGTGCTGGAAGAGCAGAGCCCTCACTGCTGCTGTGCACACAGGCCCGCAGAGCAGGCAGACAGCGAGGTTAAGGACAGATGCTGTTAGCAGAGGCAGGGATGGGAGCTTTCAGTGTTCAGGTACCACCCCAGGGCCTTTTCTCTCCTCTCCTCTCTTTGCCTTCAGTCTAAGCCAAAGAACTTCCAGGAGCCTTGCCTTTCTTTTCTTTGTTTCATCTTTGGTTAGCTTAGGTGTTGGTTTGTTTTTTTTTTTTAAGGAGATTTGATTGGTTCATTGGTTGGTTGGTTGGGTTTTATTTGCTTGTTTGAGTCAGGGTTTCACTGTGTCACTTAGGCTATTCTGGAACTCACTGTGTAGACCAGGCTGGCCTGGAACTCACAGAGATCTTCTTGGGCCTCCAAGAACTGCTATTAAAACAACAATTCTCTAACCATTTCACAGGGGTCACTAAAACCATCAGAAAACACTTATAAAACTACGTCAAACATTTTACAATGTAAAATGAGATTTATATTACAATTCATAACAGTAGCAAAATTACAGTTATGAAGTAGCAACGAAAACAATTTTACATTTAGGGGCACCACAACATGAGGAACTGTTTTAAAGAGTCACAGCATTAGGAATGTTGAGAACTGCTGGATTAAAGGATGTGCTAGCGGATCTGAAAACAGTATTAACAGTGGCCAGCTAGCAACGATTCAGTTACCTAAGACAGCAGCCAGTGAGTTGGTCAACCTCTCTCGACCCAGGGAAGAAAAGACCTCACAATGCTATGGAGGGCAGCTCCCTAGAGGAAGTGGCAGGGAATTTCTGGAAGCAGAGAAAGTAGAGAACAGGGGAGGGTGGCCCATCAGAGGTCTCAAAGTAGAGCTGAAGAGCACCCTCTACACACTCCAGACACACAGGAGGCTGAGAGCTCATGAACTCCTCTGATGGCACTCAGCATCCCCCCCTTCCCCTCCTTGCCAGTGACCACAGGAGGGGAGAGGCAGCACAAGGCCCACTGAGCAGCTCCAACTGTGGTCAGGACACGGAGGGAGCACAGAGACACTTTTCTCTGGGTGCAGCCTTAGGGTCCAGAAGGCTCTTCCAACGAAAGTCATTTTTCCTGTTGAACCACAGAGAGGTTCTCTGGGACTCTCAAGACTAACAATTTCTTCTTCTTCTTCTTCTTCTTCTTCTTCTTCTTCTTCTTCTTCTTCTTCTTCTTCTTCTTCTTCTTCATGACATTTGTCATTGACAAGTCCTTGTCAAAGCTCAGAGATGAAGGCACTCTGGGTTCTTGTCTGGTTGGGGTCAGGCAGAGAGGCCCACACAGGAAACTCAGGCATTTCTCAGGTAACTTCCCAGTGACCTAGATGAGTCAATAATGTCACTCTGTCTACTTTGAGTTCTGCAAAAGGGGTTAGTAACATTCTAGAACTTGCTGCCCAATGACCAAGTTCCTGTGTGAAATCTTTGAACTCCCCTTAAAAGTCATAAAACACATGACAGCTTAGTAACACGAAGAAGTTTGGTTGTTGTTGTTTTAATGTTTTACTTTGGTATGAAAAGTTTTGTATCATTTCATACATACAAGATATTTTCAGACATTTCACGGTCTTCATATCTCCCAGTTCTCTGGAGAAATTCACTGAAGCTGCTGTGGTGTACAGGCATAGTATCTACCCCACATCTTTCCCACAACTCCTGTCCCTTAGCCCCACTGTCCTTTCTCATTATGAGCCACCAACCACCACCCTTCTGCATATAAGAAGTGTCAAATCTAGACAAGATGATATGCCTTTTTTCTTTCTTTCTTTCTTTCTTTTTTTTTTTTTTTTACATTTTTAACCCTGAAAAAATATGCATGCCCCTTGAGAAGCAGAAAAGGAGACCGGTTACATGGCCCAGTGTGGAGAACACTTCTTGCCTGCTATGCATTGAGCCCTGGGCTCCATTTCTAGCACTACAGAAACTGGGGAATGTGGGTGCACCCTGTAATCCTCATATGTAGGAGGTGTAAATAGGAGGTCAAGCTATCCTCAGCTACATAGAGTCTGAGGCTATGCTGGGGTGTAGAGACCCTATTTCAGGAAAAGAAAAGAAAAAGGGAAGTGTATGCTGTCTTTGAGGTCTTTGGAGACCATGCTCACAATCAGGAAGTGTGTTGATGGAACCCAGGGACATCTCAAATAAGATGGGGTTCTAAACTACCTATTGCCTTTAACGTCAGACAGGCAAGCTCAGATACTCGTGCTGTGTACCCTTGAACTCCCTTAGCTTCCCGACCCCGTAGCCTCCAACGTCACTTTTCTCCATCTTCCTCTCTGCTGCCTGACAGCACGGAATGGTGCCACGGGAGCAGTGACGGAGAGATGGGCACTGTCCAAGGGGGACCGCAGGGATGTGTTTTATTCCAAGAGGAGAACAAAACTTTTGCTTGGGTTGCTCAGCGAGCATGTGCCGGCTGCACGTAGAAGAAAAGCTGACCACAGTGGCTCGCCCAGACAAACCTGGCACGTGTGTGGAGCCAATAGTGCAGAACTGGTGCACAGGGGACACAAGACATCCCTGGTGTGGGCTCCATCATGCTGGGCCAGGGCTAAAATGGTTGAGCACCTGAGGCCTTGTCTAGGCAGCAAGGAGTTGATGGGTCTCTGTATCATATGAGGCTGGTCTTTTTATTCAAAAAGGAAAGCTTCTTTTTTTAATTTTATAGTTTTTAATATGTACATTTCAATTTATTCCTTGAGAATTTCATACATACATGCAATGAAATAGAATCAAGTCTGCTCCCCCTTTCTTCTTCCAATTCCACCCATGTCTGACCCCGAACAATGATTGATTGACTGATTGATTAATCTAATGTGTATGTTTATGTGTCTGAGTGGAGTGTATGTGTGTGTAGGAGCCTGTGGAGCTAGAGTTACAGGTAGTTGTAACTCACCATATGGATGCTGGGAGCTGAGCCCAAATCCCCTGCGAAAGCACTAAGAATTCTTTACCACGAAGCAATTGCTCCAGCTCTTACTTTCCTTTTTATGAAGCCACTGAGTCTAATTAGTGCTGTGCATATATACACGGGGCCATCCACTAGAGCATGAGTAACGAACGAATCAAGACCACACCTCAAAGAAGAAGAAGAATGCTCCCTCTTCATTATCCATCAACTGCAAATTAAGTTAGGGGTTGAACCTCCTTAGCTGCTCCCAGTCTGTGCTGGAATTTTAGCTAGCTAGATCTTGTGTGGGTCTTGTGCGGGCAACCAAGTGACCACATCTGCAGTGGCCGCAGCATGCCAAGACAACAACAAATGCCTCAGGGCAACTCCTCTCCATTCTTCAGCTCTTACATTCTTGCTGCTTCTTCCCTGATGTTCCGGGAGTCTTGGTGGGGCCGTGGTGGTGGGGAAGGGAGCTGATAAAAATGTCCCCTTTAGGGGTGAACACTCAACAGTTACTTACCCTCAGCACTTTTTGAAGTTATGAGTCTCTGCATTAAATGCCCTCCCCACTGCAAAAAGAAGCTTCCTCCCTGGTGTTGGGAGCTGCCCGGGTCCATGGATAGAAACATAAATATTTGGAAGGCAGTTTGACAACATGAGCATTTAGCAAAGGAAGGGAACCGTCTATGTCATGCAAGCTAGCACCAGGAGGGATGGGATTATCTACAGAATGGAGAGCTGGGATGTAGAAGGCAGGAGGAGGGTGAGGGCAGTACAGCATCTACTGGGTGAGCTCCCAGGCACGCTGTGCCTTCCTGTCTTGTGAGGTTGTTTTTTAAGCTGATTATGCCCTGCAAATGCGATTGGCTGTCTGTATCCCTGAGTTCCCTATCCATGGATGTTACCAACAGTAGAAAGGGAAAATACCCGAGGGGGGAAAAATGCATCTGAACTGAATGTCAGACTCAGTTTTTCTTATCTGCTTTCCCTAAGCAATGCGACCCAGCCTCATTTACATAGCCTTTACATAATATTAGATATGAAAGTCATCAAGAGGTGATTTCACATATCTAGGAGGAGGGTGTACGTAGGTTCTATGCAAATATTATGCCACTGTAAGAGGGACTTTGTCCTCCATGGGGGTGGAGACACCTAGACCTCTCCCTCTCCAGGGCACTGAGAGGTAACTGTTCCTTCTTGGTCCTCCTCTGAAGGGGCAGATGGATGCTGAGTCAGATGGTTACATTTGATTCACTAAGACAAAGCAGTAGGGGATAAACTTGGGTGGGTAGAGAACTGATTCAATGGGAAACAAGGCCATACCAATTTACAATGTCAAAACTCAAAATCATACTTAATCCCCAATTTGTTAGTGATCCAAAGAAAAAACTTCACATCAGAGCCACTACCACTGGACAGGGGCTAACACGTGTCTTAAAGAAATGTATTTTGCTTCTTATAGAATTATTTTCTGCCGGCGTTGGTGGCACACGCCTTTAATCCCAGCACTTGGGAGGCAGAGGTAGGCAGATCTCTGTGAGTTCGAGGCCAACCTGGTCCACAAAGTGAGTCTAGGACAGCCAGAGCTGTTATACAGAGAAACCCTGTCTCGAAAAACCAAAAAAAAAAAAAAATTATTTTCCATAGAATTATTTCCGTATTTTCCTTCCTTCTTCCCTTCCTCCCTCCCTTACCTTTCCCTTCTTATTTTCTTCACTTTCCCCTGTGGTACTGGTGATGGAACCGAGGCCTCATACATGTGCCACCATTGACTTGTACCCCAGCCCTCTAACCCTGAATCAAGGGAAACCAGGTTTTAAATGAGTTACCTTAAATTTACCTAAAGATTTTTTTTTATCTTTCACAGAAATAAAACATAACAGAAAATGGCCCTCTTTCTAGGATGGTTGTCAATTCATACCTCATATTACTGCAAGGGAAAGGTTGGTTTTGCTTGGTAATTACTGGCCCTGTTGGCTTCTGGAGGCTGGATGCAAATCTCTCTGCTGAGAGAGTCAATGCCTCATTTAAAGAAGAAAAGAAAAGAAAGAAAGTCCTTATTCAGATTTCCTTTGAAAGAGGAAATAACCTATACCTTTCATTTCATGTTGCTGCAAGATGGGTTTTGAGAGCTGTTGATTCTGTACACAGCAGTACCCTCCCGTTTCTGGACCCTTAGGTGCCTGTGTTTGGACAGATTTCTTTTAAACCACTGATTCCCCCAGACATTTTAGCTCACCCCCACTCCTATAGAAAAAGTAACAAAAATAGAGTTCTGAGTTTCCGCCTAGGGTTTGCTGAGCGCTCTGCTGATCTCAAGACTGACATCTCTGTCCAGATGTGAAGCCAGACAGGGGTGAGCAGGTCTCACGCTGCACATTGTATCCGCTTTCCCTTTTGTCAGCCATCAAGCTTTTGCACCACGTCTTCTGGATATGTGCAGGACTCTTTAGAAGGGAATTTTCTGAATGGAAAATTAAATGATAAGACTGCACAATAAACCAAGCTCACTAGGAAGCCACTCCAGGAGCCAGTGCTCCCTCCTTCCTTACAAGTGTGTCATGGTCATGGCAGTGCAAATACCCTTCCTAAAATATGAGAAGGAGGGGCTTCCTTATGGGAGCCCACAGGAAAGTCTAGAAAATGCTGCAGTATTCAACATGCTAGATGGGGTACGTGATACAGAACATAGGAAGTCAGGCCCCACGTAGTGGCTTAGGCCCTTCCTCTCAGCTACTTGGGTGGCTGAGGCAGGAGGATTACAGGTTTAGGGCCAGGGTAATTTAGTGAGATCTTGTCTCAAAATACACAGTAAAAGGAGAAGTAGGGATCAACTCAGTGACCAAGGGCTACCCTGGTGTGTATGAGACCTTGGGTAAGTCACTGATACTGAAAAGAAAAACAGCGTCTAAGTATATGTGTGTGTGTGGTGCCTGTGTGTATATGTGTGTATGTGTGTGTTCATGTATGTGTATATGTTTACACATCTGTGTGTGTGTGTGTGTGTGAACTGCCAAGGCCACTTCAGCTCATGGGTGAGTTTCTTAAAGGCATGCCAAACAGACCTCTCACCGAGCAGTGAAGGAACACTTGCCTTTTCCTGTGAAAAGTTCAGAACATACCTAGCCGTCCATGTTCATTTCCTCACTACAGCCTCAAAAATGTACCAGAGAGAACATGGGTTCACTAAAGGCCTTGCCTCCACAGCCATGACTTTTGGGAGCTGATTTGGTATCACCCTCTCCCACAGTCGTGGCTGCACTTTGAACACCATCTGTGGGTCGCATCTGAACAGATCCATCTACCCCGCTCATTGTCACATCTGAATCCATTCTAACCCATCTTGAGAAAGGACAATTTATAAAATCTGAAACCACATAAATGTGTCAAACTCATGCAAGGATCCAAGTAACTCTGAGAAAAGGAACATGGTCAGAGCCTTGGGAGTCAACTCCCTTCTCTCCTCCTTGTGACATGGAGAGGTAAAAATAAAGTCATGTGGCCGTTGACAGGTGTGAACAGAAAGGCCACTTGCTGTTTTGTGAAGATCAGGAGAGATGCTGCCCTGGGATTCCTAGGGATGGCAGCAGGAGTGTTGGCCAACATTAGGGCTCTCGAGCACAGGGTTTCTATAGGGCAGTGTGCACGCCAGCACGGAGGCCATTCTTGGTGGTCAATCAGCCACACTACCTTTTTTTTTTTTTTTCAAATGTTTTTGCATCCCATCTGCTTCCCATTGCCCAAATAAAGAATAACTGTGTCACAGAATTAGATGAATATGTCTAAAATCCAAAAGACCGTGAGCCATGAGCCATGAGACACTGTCCCACCTGGTGACGCTTTATGCATGCATGTGTGTTTTGTGTATACAGTGTGTTGTGTGTGTAACCTCATGGTAGCCCTGCACAGTTTCATTTGACAGTTATCACTATTTTATAAACCTGTAACTGTGTATTTTCTTAAATTTCTAGAAAGAGAGATCAGAATGTTTGGTCAGAATATGTAGCTGGAATCATTTTAGTGTGTGTGTGGTAGGGGATGGACGTGTGTACTCGTGTGCATGCAAGGACAGTGTGTATACACGTAAATAATGTTTGTATGCCGAGGCCAGGGGACAGTTTGGCTGTGCTTCCTCAGACACACTGTCTGCAGCTTGCTGAGTGGACAAGGCTGGCCCCCAGTGAGCCCACCTCCACAGAGACTCCAGGTTTCTAAGCGTGTGCTACAATACCTCTCTTTTTAAATGTGGGTTCTGGCAATCGGACTCAAGTTCTCATGACTGCAAGGCAAACACTTTATTTTTTGAGCTGTCTCCCCAGACCCTGGCTAGAGTAATTTTAGGAAACTCTTTCACAGCTGATCTGAGGTCTTATCTGAGTCAGACACTAAAACTAGGTCCCCTCAGCCTCTGTCTCTCGGAGCTTTACCGACACTACACCATTGTGGTTGTTACAATTCAAAGACTCTAAAGAATTAGCAGACACCAGTAATCCTCTGCCTTAGTCAGACCCCAGGGCCCTTTGCAGCCCAAGCATCCATCTGCATGCATATACTAAGGGAGCAATGTGTAAAGCCCCTGAGCCATTGGCATCTTCCTTAGACCATGATAGAAACATGGGTCCTATGGAGTCTCCATCTCACATAAAACCAGCACCCACGATATACTCACCTATTCCTAGGGCCACTCTGCAGCCAAGCAGGTTGGTAAGAATGAGTGTCTGTGGTGGAACTTAAAGAAGCAGCTCTCTGAATGTGGTTATGGCTGCAGAGAATGGTGTCACCAAGGCTTATAGCTTTCAGATGAGGGGGTGGGGGAGGGTTGAGAATCAGGAGAAACTGGTATAGAAATTTTGAAACAAGACTACAGTTCCGACCAAGAGTAGATGTGTTCACAGCATGTCTGACTCTAAGCAAAGCTCAGGGCTCCTGATTCACGAAGCCAAAACTATTTTCTCTCAGGAGAAATGAAGCTCTCTCCTCACACCACCACCATGTGTACACAGGCCAGCACTCAAATGTGCATGCTTTAGGGGATCCACTGGCACTCTCAGGGCACACTGGCTTGGACAAAGCTTTCTCTATAGGCAGCAGGAGTATCAGCCATCTTGGGTTCTTGGTGTTGCTACCAATCATTATGGACTATGAAGCAAACCCACAATGTTTGCATAGGTCTTTATTTATAAGTGATATGCCCACACCACTGCTGAGACAACTGCAGAATACACACTATAAAACACACCCCAAGAGTAATTGAAAAGCTTCAAATACAAACAGCAGTGTGTTTTTCCGCCCTTCCGTGGGTATCTCATTTTGAATCAGATAAACCTCACCAGATTCAGCCTCCCCTTCTGGACTTCCATTTCCTCCTCATCCACAATACCATTCCAATCATTCCAGGAGGAATCCATGAGGATTTGAGCTTTCTGGACCACTAGACCCTTTTCAGTGAGTCATCTTCAAAGGGAGACTAGGGTGGAGACAGAGCTAGCAGATAGGTGCCTGGGGAAAGCTTTGCACCAGCCACTGGTCCTACCCGGACACCATAATTTACCACTAGAGTCAACTGGAGCCATGTTTTTAACCTCTTGGAGTCCCTCTTGTAAAGTAAGGAATTGACCCAACTTTTGTACGCTTGTCAAAAGGCTGGAGATAAAATATATGAGATGGGAGAGGCACAGAGGAAGCCAAGAAATAACAAGCAATTGTGGAAATGGCCATGGATGTGAGGCTGGCGAGCCGCCTCTGTCAGCTTCAGAAGGTGGCCTTGTGGTGTTTCCTGGAACCGGGCACCTGAGAAGGAGAAGACAGCCTGTTCCTCTCAACCCGTGGCAAATGCACTTACAGCATTGAATTCTTCATGTGACTCCGTGTGTTCTCATGATAGCCCTTGTCTACTGAGGGAAGCATATTGTACAGAAACAAGGGAAATCACCAGAGGTCAGGCTGCAAGGGCAGGTCTACCAAAGCCAAACAGAAGCTGTCATGCAACAGACCCGGGTCTGCCTGCAGAGGGTCCATCCTGTGGGTTTCCAGAATGTCTATGTGGCACTGGGAGTGTGGCTCGGTTGATAAGGCACTTCCCTACCATGCATGAAGTCCTGGGTTCGATTCCTAGCACTGAAAAACTGGGTGTGGTAGTATATACCTATAGTCCTGGTTTTCAGGAGGTAGAGGCAGGAGGTTTAGAAGTTCCAGGCCAGTCTGGGCTACATGAGAAACCTGTCCCACAAACCAAAGCCAAAACAAAACCAAAAGATCACCTATATGACACTCAAGGAAGTTGAGCCTCTCTGAGCTAAAAGCTTGCCTGGGCTCCTGGATCATGCGTGACAGCAGGGCTGGCTCATCTTGGACTGCTTTGGTGTCCTTGGAGGTATTCAGTGAGTGGCCTTACGTCCTCACTATTGGTGTCCATACTTCCTATCTTGCTGTGTTCACTTACAGTGCCCTTTGAGGGAGACATTCAGTCTTCCCTAACCCTCCCACAGGGATGCATGCTTCCCCAAGCCAGCAGCACCCTAATCTGAGTGCCCGTCATGGCCATCTTAGCATGCTGGGGACAGTCAGGTGTTCAGTCTTCCACAACAGTTCGTGGCTTTTATTCGTCAGTCTTTGGATCTCTCAGGCTTGGAAGGAGCTGACATTTTGAACATCATTGTGAACAAAGAGATATCTAATATGGATGTTTCATGTTTATTTCATGTGTCACTGCCTGGGTACATCCCATGAAAATCTTAAAGAGGAGTTAGTGGAAGGTTGCTGGGGTCTGACCCTGCATGACCTTGACTTAGAGCACAGCTCCAGCTTTGTACCTAACTCAGGCCTGAGACCCAGATAATAAAGAGTCCACAGGATGCTCCACCACATAAGCTACCGTTTAGAAGTCTAGGGGCCTCTGCCAGCACCCTTATGGCCCTGACCCTGACTCTGACTGTGACCTCTGACCCCAGCCAGGGTTTGAGCAGAGGCATACACCAAACACATTATATCATCGTTTCTGTGGTTGAAAAGAAGACTCTAGCCAGAAGCAGTTGACTCAGCTGTGACAGCAAGAAGTGACCCTGTGACAGGACCTTCCCATAATTACCTTCCAACCATACAACAAGCAGAGACATGCCTCCTGGGGGCCCTTGAGCATGATAGGTCCTTCTCTAGAAACATCATCTCAGAAGTCTGTGCTGCCCACCCTCCGAGACCACTGTGGAGCCCTTGTTCCATTAAGTCATTGGGTTGAGGATTTTGTCTGTTTTCTCCCTTTACCCTGTGTTTGAATTAAAGGCACTTCTCACCTGATTTTCCTGCCAGGCATTCCCATACTCACCCCAATTTCCTTACTTTCTCTGCTGGCCCCAAGGGAGGATACAGTGGTGATGAGTCTCCATGGCAGCTCCTGCTGGCTCTGCAGAGGGTCCCTATGTAGATGGTAGGTGCTGCCAGCCTCTAATTGCTGCTGTGCAAACATCTTCATGGGAAGAAATTAAAAGGTACTCAAGCTAATTATTATCCCGTGATTAAAAAAAAACAGTGTAGTAATAAAATAATAAAGCTCCTTCAGAGAAGGCCAAGGACATGCTTTGCCTGTGCATACAATGCACTGGGACATCAAATCTTGAGGCCTACAGATGGCCCGTCACAACACTGCTAGGCTTTTTCATGCTCTTTCTGCATGCCCCTGTACAGTCCAAGGACAGGCCAACCTAGCTCCCTCCTCCTTCATAGTGGCATCTGCTGTTACCTCCAGTCAAGACTTGGGACCTGCCTGGGGAGTCTTCCAACAACCCATAATGGCAACCTCTGAACTGAAAGGCAGGGCGGAGACAACAACAACTACCTCTGAATGAATGACAGGTCTGACTCCAAACAGACATGGAGGTCACGGTGAGCATGGCCACGTGAATGCACAAGCTCACACATTAACAGCAGGAAGAAGGTGACCATCGGCAAGAACCTCCACCCACCTCCTGTAATCAGCAAAAAGGAAAGACACATAGTGTGGTGACTGGAATAGAGGCAGAGGGGGCATGAGGCTGGCTTGGCTTCTGTCTAGAAGAGAACGTCAGACTAAGCAGCCCGGGTCATGGCTTTCCAGGGAGCATAGCCACTCCAGGGTCTTTCTGTTCCTGGACTCTAAATTAGACATGTATGAAAAAGCAATGACTATGTCCCTGAAGGTTCATCTTCGCTGTCAACTTGAGAACACCTACAACCACTGTAGACATGCACCTCTGTGTCTGCTATGAGGGTGTTTCCAGAAATGTTTAAAGACGGAGGACCCACCCTGGATGTAGGCATCATGATCCAATGAGCTGGGTCCCAGGCTTCATAAAAGGAGAAAATGAGCTGAGCACCAACCCGCATCTCTCTCTGCTTCCTGAATGTGGACACAGTGTGAGCAGTTGCCTCAGGCTCCTGCTGCCAGGCCTTCCTACCCATGATGCACTGCACCCACAAACTATGCGCCAAATAAACATTTCCTCCTTCCTGCCTCCCTTCCTCCCTTCTTCCTACCTCCCTCCCTCCCTTCCCTGAGTTTGATCCTCAAGGCTCACACGATAGGAGAGACCTAACTCCCTAAAGTTGTCCTCATTATGCGCACGCACACACACACACACACACACACACACACACACAGAGTTTTCTTTAGGGCCTGGGGATGTTGCTCAGTGGTAGAGTGTTTGCTCAAGAAGGTGTAGCCCTAAGTTCAAGACTCAGTACTATACACAGGGGGAAAAAAATCCCTTAATTGGTTCTTTGCCCTAGTATGTAGTTAATTGTCTTTTCTTAACTTTATGATTAACAGATGCAAATTGTAAAATTGTGTGTTTATGAGATACATATTTTATGCTCAACTTTTAAGAATGTGCATATGTATAAACTAGAACACACAGTGTTTGTCTTTCTTTACCTGGCTCATCTAATGTAGCATGACATCTTCCAGGTCCACCCATGTGACAAGATTTCTTCGTTTTGCATGACTTCATAATATCCCATTGTGGAAATATACTATTTTTCTTTACCTGTCTTATTCATTGATATCATAGGTATCATAGGTAGATGACTTGTCTTGACTATTTTGAACATCGTGTTCATAAACAGAGAAGTGCAAATAGATCATGGAGATTTTATTTTCTTCTGTGTGTGTGTTTGTATGTGTTTGTGTGTATATGTGTGCATCTGTAGCTGTGTGTCTGTGTGTGTGTGCTGGATGTATTGGTTACTTGTCTTGTTTCTGCAATGGAGTATCTTGCAAGAGCAACCTGACGAAGGAAGGGTGCATTTAGCTCACAGTTTGAGGGTACACTCCATCACAGAGGGGAAGGCATGGTGCCCAGAGCTGAAGGCAGCTGCTCCTGCTGCATGCAGTCAGGAAGCAGGGAGAGATGAATGCTGGTGCTTAGCTTTACCATCTCCTTCTTGTTTGCTCCAGAACCCAGCCCTCGGGATGCTGCAGCCACATTCACGGTGGGATTTCCTACCTCATTTAGTCCAATCTAGAAACTCCTCAACAGGCATGGCATCAGTCCTAGGTCACCCTAGGGCTTGTCAAGGTGACAGTGTTATAACCATCAGTTGGGGTTCTATGCTAGCTCAGATTTCATTGTTAAGGGACTTCCCTACTGTGCTCCATGGTGACTGCACTAATTTGTATTTTCACCAGCCACCACATTGGGTCCATTTCCTCCACATCTTCCCCAGCTCTGGAGTCTCTGGACTGTTTAATTTTGTCTGTCATAAGGGTCTGAGGTGACCTTTCATGGAGGCTTTACTCTGCGTTTCCTTGATGGTTAGAGGTGTTGATCAAATTTAAATAAACTTCTTGGCATGAATGCATTTGTCTTCCGGGAAATATTTTTCTGAGTGCCCTGTTCATGTTTTAATCTGGTTCTTTCTTGTCTTGCTTTTGAGTTGTTGGGTTCCTTGTGTATACTGCATATGTAACCCTTAGCACACATATGATTTCAAATATGTACTCTGGCTCAGTAGGACGTCTTTTTATTCTGTTGATTGTTTAGTTTCTTGGAAAGATTTGCCAATTTGATATAATCCCATTTGTCTATTTTCAGTTGGTCACTGATGCCTTTGGGGTCTTATGTGAAACATCTTTGTTCAAGCCAATATCAAGAATCCTTCCTTTCTCTTTGTGTTTTCAAGATGTTTGTACCCATAGTTCATCTGCTGCTAATTAATCTCTTACTTTTTCACTCTTTTTCTTAAGATTTGTTGTTTCTAGCAGGTCTGTTCATTCAGCCTCTTCTTCAGGTCAGATTTTGATGACTTTCCAGAATGAGGTTCCTTATCAGATTTCTTATACACCAGGAGAGGGTTATGCACCCATGGTTTTTAACAAGGGGAAGGAAGCCATGTGAGGACAGAGGGGTGACTTACCAGTGTCTGCCGTTGTCTATAGTGGTCACAACTCAGGGGAGGGAGAGGAGAGGGACAATATTAGCAACACAATGGGTAGGCAAGGTCCAAAGATGCTACCACACACAGAGCCATTCACTAGACAACCCCAAACAAGGGATGTTCACACCCAAATGGGGACAAGGTAGAGAAATGCAACCTCACACCAGGGTCACAAGAGAAAGTTCTTACCCCTTATACTCTTCTTATTTTATTTCCTAGAAGGTAACACACACACACACACACACGCACGCACGCACGCACGCACGCACGCACGCACGCACGCACACACACACACACACACACACACACACACAGACATACATACACCACCACCAAAATCGGGAGAGGAACTGGATATACCTTCAGACCACAGTCCATGTTTTACAATTCCTCGTTAAAGTACAGCCACAGAACTTCAAAGGTATTAAAAATGACGACAGCTGAGGAGGCACTCAGCCCTTTCATATACTATTATCTGTGGAAGGCAGACTTTAGCACTGTTATGAGGATCTAACTCCCTGTATCATACAGAGAAGAGACCTAAGCACAAGGTCTGTGGACTCTCATAGGGTAAGAGAGGCAAAAAGATAGATGGAAGACAGGACAGAGAGTCCAGCATAAAGAGAGAAGAACCCTTTTGAGACTGAAGATCAAAGACTGTAGGGAGGAGATAAGGGGAAGAGAGCGCATCCTAGCTACAGAGATGGGAGGACAGAGGAGCTGTTGAGTGATCAGATGACAAACAAATGGGGAATACTCTTGCATTCCAAAAGGAAGGGATTCCTACAAAAGCCAAAAGATTCTTTTCAGGAAGAAACTAAAGACTCAAAGACAATGGGCCCAAGGGAAGGAAGGGCCAGAAACACCTAGAAGTTTTTCTCCAGGAAATAAACTGCATGAAGGGACTGGGACTGGACACCCTGTGTTAGCCCCACCTGGCCTACTCAAAAAGTCCAGTATCTGCCATGCAACCTTCCAAAGACTTGTGAACCAATAGAGTCATGCTGACTTGGAAATGAACACACTGAACTTCAGGGTTCAGATGAAAAACCAAGACCATTGAAGTTTCAGAGTGAATCCCAAGATCACACAGTCAATAATACTAGCCATGTTGGGATAAAATGAGGTATTTCTATTGCTTTTCCTAAAGTACCTTAATTAATTCAGTAATATCCAAGCATTCCTTTAATCTGCCTAGTTGTGTGAGACTAAAAGCTCCTCCAACTTGAGCTCAAAGGTGAGGATTTGAGCTGACCATCACCCAGGCAGAAAAGGGGAAGGCCACTAGATCAAAGAGGAGAAGATGGTGGAAGAGGCTACCCAGGACATCCACCATTGGAGGGTGAGAGCAGAGAGGAAACACCCATCATTTGGTCTATGGAGGTGGTGAGTTGAAGCTAAAATATGATGTAAGACATTTGAAGCCATCCCCACGTAATGCACACAGCTGACAGCTGAGCAGAGGGTCCACACTCCCCTCCCCCCACATCCACATCCTCATAACCATATAACCAGGTTCCCATGAAATTCTCCCCAGCCACTACCCCATTTTCCTTCCCAGCTTCTTCTGATCCAGTGCCACATACGTGCTGCTGTTAGCTCATTTTGTGGTCATGGGAATCCATAGATCTGCTGAATACTCATGTGCGTGACTCTGTGTTACAAAACAACCTAACAACCTACAATGCCAACGTTTGGCTGCCTACAACTGCCTCCGGAAACTTGCCATCCAGTTAGAGAGGCAAAGCCTAAGCCTGAGACACTCTGTAAACAAAAATTAACTCAGCAAGATATCACCAATCCAAGAGTGGCATCAGACCAGGCCAGGGGAAACAGGTCCTCAGAAGACCACAGTCAGATTTCTGGAACTCTGCAGACCTGGGAGTCCTTAGCTTGGCAGTGCATAAGAATCCCCTCCAGCAAATTTTCAGATTTCTAAAGCCCACCTGAGAAACCCCAAGTCAGGGGGGAGCCCAAAACTCTGCACTTGAACAGACCGGCAGCCTCCAAGGTCTTTGAGTGACAGTCGGTAGCAGAAACCCTTGATTTTGGTGAAGTCAAAATGGAATCTCAATGCAACCTCAGCCCTGAGCAGAACGTAGCAAAACCTAATTTCTACAAAGAGAGTCTGGCAGGTTTTATGCCTTCTCCCTGGTGAGAAATCTAGTCTGCTTTCTCAGCTCTCATAAAACACTGCTAATTACGTGAAACTCAAAAACATACATATTTAAAGTTCATGCCACAGTCCTGGACTTAGTTTGAGAATACGTTGTCTTGGGCTCTGAAATTTGGACTCTAAATTCTGTGCCACTAAATACAATGACCCAGTTTCTGTAAAATGTGTCTTTGAAGGTGCAAATGTAAGTTGACCATGCTTCTAAGGACAGACAGGGCTCTGGCTGGGCTGGGAATCTTTAGTGTATTTTTGTTTGTCCCACAGTCTCTTGGCTGAGACCCTGATCTATATTCCCCCCAATCCCTGAAGGTGTTCCCAGCTGGGATTTTTTAAAAAGATTTTATTTTTATTAGTGTGTATGTGTATGTATGGGGGGGGCTGTGTATGTGTGTATGTACATGGGTATGTGTGTTTATGGATGTGTGTGTATATATACATGTGTGTCTGTAGATGTATGTGTGTGTTTCTGTATGTGCTCTGCGTGTGTTTGTGTGTGTATGTATGTAGATATGCATGTACGTGGATATGTGTGTCTATGGATGTGTGTGTATACATGTGTGTCTGTAGATATATGTGTGTGTGTTTCTGTGTGTGCTCTGTGTGTGTGTGTGTGTGTGTGTGTGTGTGTATGCGCCTGTATTCGACTACAGATACCATCAGAAGCCATAAGCATTGGATATCTCTGGAGCTGAAGTTACAGGCACTCTTTGCTACTTGAGGTGGATGCTGGGAACAGAGCTCTGGTCCTCTGGAAATACAATAAACACTCTTTGCTGAGTCATTGCTCTAGCTGGGATTTTCAAATCCCTTACCTGTTTCAAGCTCTCATTCCTTCTGGAACATAAAAGAATTCCTTTTTCCATTAACAAAGTAGCTCCCATAAAACCAGGGAGTAAATTCCTCCCACCCCCTACTCCCATCCATTACATTTTTGCACATCCATTAACATTTCAATGCAGTCTGTCCCAAGGCTCCCCATCCTAGGTCTGGTTAGTCTTTGGACCAGGAGTGTTCTCCACACCTATTCAAAAGCACTTGTCCCATGCCCAAACTCTCCAGCCCTTGCAGTGGGAACTCTTAGGTTTGGGATGCATGCAGAGGTGGGGCCGAAGAAGTCTGTTTGAGCCTGGGTGGGGGTGGGAGGTGCGAGTTTCACCCCCACCCTTCCTGACACTCTCCTGACTCACAGCAGCTGCACCTGCAGGGTTCTCACTTCTCTGGGAAGCATCTAGAAGAAACAAGACCTCCCGCCCCTCCTGACTGGGCTCTAGGGTGGGGCCCTCACTACCTCTTTTCTTCTCAAAGAGCCTGGGATGCTGACAGCCTCAGATGGAGGCATCCTGTTTGTCGAAAAATAAACCGGCAGTTGAAGCAGGGTTGCAAGAGCGAGAAAACCGCAGGCCTGCGCGCTGCTGATAACAAGGGCAGCTTGCTTTTGCAGCAGTTCCGAGCTATAGCGGCCCTCGAAGGCCCATGCCACTGCCTCCCTTCCTGTCTCTGCCATGGCACCATGCTGGCGCGACTGGCCACTTGCTGCACTCCTTCAGCCACTAGGGTCATGGCTTTCCTAAAAGAACTCCTGAGTGCCCTGTAGAGCTGAATAGAGGTTAGCAGAGAACCCCTGACCCACTGCTGCTGACTCCCCAGGGCCAAGGCTTGCAGATCCTGGTCCTGAACCAAGTTGTCTTGAAAATGACACATTTAGAAGCTAGAGTTGTTTGTCTTTCTACATCATGGGCTGTTGTGACCTGGTTTTAATAAAGCAAAGAAAGAGGACAGACAGACAGACAGACAGACACACACACACACACACACAGAGAGAGAGAGAGAGAGAGAGAGAGAGCGCACTGAAATACCAGATTCGAAAGAGAAGCGGATCCTAGAATAAAGCATGGAGACCACTTCCCTTCTTGGAGTCAGGTGCTCTGGCCCGGTTCCGTGCTACGAATAACTCCATGTCCATCTTCCTTCCCCTTTTGGGGGGTATTAAAAGCTTTTCCCCATTTACTTGTTATCAGATAAGCTAGGCAGATGAGAAGTCAGTGGGTAACCACACATATGACCACAAATTCACTGGAAACCAAACAGCTTGACCCTCCAAGGCAAAGGGTGTAATTGAGGATCAACCTCAAAACTACATTCTTTGCTCCTTAAGACCTGCTTCTCTAGGTATTCAAAGCAGACACAGTCAGGTGTGGTGGTTCAAACTTGTAATTCCAGCATTCAGGAAGCTGAGGCAGGAGGATTGCAATGACTCTGAGGCCATCATAGGCTACAAAATAGACCCGCACACAGGCACACACATACATACACACACACACACACACACACACACACACACACACACACACACAATCACCAAAGTGGGGAGCTTATGTCACAGCAAGGGGCTCTCCTAAGGGACTGATGGCAAGTCCTCCAGGGCGGGGACACTATGCAACTGCCTGATGAGGTCCCCTTCATCACAGAACCCTGAAGGCCTTCTGGATACCCACATCTAAATTGGAGATTCAAGCTCATCTTTGTTATTCTCAAGAACACAGGGAAAAACCCACCCATACCCTTCATTACTGTTTGTGTATACCTGATTAATAAAAAGTGAGTAAATAAGATCTTACGTCTATGTCCTGTTATCAGAAGGGGAACCGTGGAGGAGAATAGTGACGTAAAAGGATTTGAAGGGTGACAGAGGGTATAAATATATGTGTGTGTGCGTGTGTGTGTGTGAGTGTGTGTGTGTACATACATGCATGTATATATATACATATATACATGTGTGTTTCATATATGTGAAAATGTCATAGTGAAATCTGATCTTTTGTATGCTAACCAAAAGATTAATAACAAAGCCAAACAATAATCCAGGGGTTGGAGAGATGGCTCAGTGGTTAAGTGTTTGCTACTCTTACAGAGAACTGGGTTCAGTTTCCAGCACTCACAAAGCAGCTCACAACTGCCTGGAGATTATTTCAGGGAACCCAATGCCCTCTACTGGCCTCTTGAGGCACTACACTCATGTGGTCCGCATACATACCAGCTGGTGCTCACTCATACACATAAAATAAAAATAGATACATCTTGGCTAGGGGAAGTACTCTAGCCTGTTCTCAAGGGTTTCCAGAGAACCCCAATGATTTCCCATCTCCTCCTCCAGGAGCCTCTTCCAACAGGACAACAATCCTGCTGAGCAGATCCCCTGAGTGGATGGTCTCTCAGCATGGCCCTTCTCTGAGCACCTGTCTGTTTTTTTGGCATCATCCTGCTGTCCTCCCATGGCCTTGCTCTGGAGTGGCTTTTCTCATCTACTTTCCACTGAGATGTCTGTGCCCAGCCCAGACATCCAGACATCTCCGTACGTTCACTAGTTCAGATATTCGTAATAAACAGCTTTAACTTGAGAATCATAAAGGGGTAAGGATTTAGGCCAAAGAATGCCCACATCTTAGGAGTAGGGAGAGAGCGAGTCCCAGCACTGTTGATTACTGAGATGGAGTCCATTGGGGAAACCCAGCTGTCTCTTGAGATGAGTGTAAGGTACGGGAAGTCCTGGAGGATGCCTGGATGCTTCAGGTTACAGAGAGGCCAGTTGAAAGGAGGTATGTGCAGGGAGGGATGGTTAGGGGATGGCCTAAATTGATATATTACTGTTACCAGTTTTCATGAAATAACTAAGAGGGCTTCCTTCCTATTGAAATGTTATCATAAACATATGACAGTGTGTAAGTTGAGAGGCTGATTATAAAGATATGTGTCAGAGTTTCCACACTTCTAACTGTATCCTCCAAAGTCCCCATCGGAAAAAACACCATTCCCATAGTGTCGTTATTTTAAACATTTTGGGATCTGTTCCTTTGAGGTGACTTTTTGAGTCACTGACCTGGGTAAAGGAAAGAAAATATTCTCCTTCTTCTTTTTAGGTCGCACCTCTTTCTTTCTTTCTTTCTTTCTTTCTTTCTTTCTTTCTTTCTTTCT
>CAJQZJ010032218.1:1560117-1572867 GCA_907164525.1 Lophiomys imhausi | reverse complement strand
GCCCAGGATGACCTCAGACACACTACTATGTAGCCCAGGATGACCTCTAATATGCACCTCCTAAATTCTGGGATTAGAGGTGTACTCCACCCTGTCTAATTTATATGGTACTTGGGATCAAGCTAAGGGTCTCTACGCAGTATACCAAGGGAGATAGCACCCCCATCCCCGGAGTCAATCTTTCTTCAGTGAGTCAGAAACCTGAGGCATCTTTAGAAATGTGTGAAGGTCATTACATTAAAATAATAAATCTATCATTTGTCATGGCTCAGAACTGTCTAAGTGAAAATTGCAGACCCTGGGATATTCTTCAAAAGTGACTTCAGAAGTTTTCCTGTCATTGCAGCTGTTTGGAGACCAGGGCAGGAACAGCATGAGTTCAAAGCCTGCCTGGGTTGCAGAGTAAATTCAGGGCCAACCTTAACAAATGAATGAGTCGGATACTGTCTCAAATCTGTAATAACTGAAGGGAGGCCTGTGAGCTCAGCAAAAAGGTGGGGTGCTTACTAGCATTCATGAAGACTCTAGGTTCCATCCCTAGCACAGAAGAAAAAAAAGTGATTTAAAAAATTAACTTCCCCCACACTGTTCAGTAGTCCACCCTACTGCCTCTCACAAACAAGGAAAAATAATAAATTTGGTATTTTAGATTTCTGGGCCTAGTAGGTAAGAGATTTTATCACTGAGTTAAAATATGACCTGTGGTGTGGAGTGCAAAGACATACAGACAAATGACAGACACACATGCCAACCAAATTTTCAAACCTTACTATTAAATTTGAGCCTCATGTTGGCTATGGAAGATTAAGCTAGAGATCGTATTTACTTTAGTCACCTACATTTTTACTAAACTATCCTAATTCAAAGTTTGCCTCTGACCAGCTACCTCCTTAATCCCATAGCACCTGCCAGGAGACATCCAATAACCCATTCTTAGGGCCAGAGCACAGCACACAAAGACAGAAGCAGGACTCCCGATCATGTTACAAGCCAGCTGCCTCCCAAGGGCCGTTAAGCTTCGGGGTCCACATCTCTTTCTGTTGATTTCTATAGTCTTCATTTAAACAGAGAAATTACAGCAACATTGCCCATGAAAGGGCCAGAAAAAGCAAAGCTGGCTGGGGTAGACTGCGTGTCCAGAATCCCACTATGCTTTAAAACGAAAGTGCTAATTATAAAGAAGGTCTTCCTGCCTCAGGGCCATAGCTGCTCTTCTGCCCAAGCCATGTCAAAATGACAAAACTGGCACAGGACCTTTGATGATCAGTAGGGTATGTTTCCTGGGCTCTGACTCTCCAGGCCTCTTTTGGTTCTTATAATTTTATCACCTATCATCCTTTATGCCTGTGGCCAAGGTCCTACTATTCTAGGTTGTTCTTTTCTGTATCAGCTTCCCCTACACCTCATCTGAAGATGCTAGCATATCCATTGACAGAGGGAGGAAGGGTGGGGACTTGATTTCATCCCAGCTCCTAGCTCCAATACCTAGCTAGAGCTGGGATTCCAGAATCCCTCTCTGGAGGACAGTCATCGGGGATCAGAGTCAGGTGTGCCCTGGCCCTGAGACTGGGAAGTAAACCAGTCACCACTCTCATTCCTACTTCTCAGTGACTTATGACTGTTTCTTCCATAGGACACATTGGGAATCAGTGAGCAGGTAAGTACTCGCTTGGAGACAGAGTAACTGGCTGTCTGTAGTGTTCATTTGTTGGCTCATTTAACAATATTCTATTAACCATAACATACCAAGTCATGTTCCAGAAGCTAAGGATAGAAAAGTATCCAAAACCCAAACAGATAGAAACATTCTCATCCACTCTTACCTTGCTAGGGCACGGGCAGTGGGGAGGCCATATAGCCTGTGAGTCCCAGGTAGTTTAGCCACTTACGTTGGTTCATTTTAAATAAGCCCAGTCAGTGGGACAGCTGCTTATTTAAAATGAACCAACAGTAAGTGGTTGAACAGTAAATTTCCCAAGCCGAGCATGAAGGCACATGCCTATAATCCCAGCATTTGAGAGGTAACGGCAGGAAGATCAGGAGTTGGAGATCATCCTCAGCTGTGTAATGAGTTCCAGGCTGGCCCGAGCTACATAAGATCCTGTCTCAAAGACAAAATAAAAACAAAAATGAGAAAGAAAAATAAAGCATTAAATTCAAGGCCCTGATTGTCATTACTTATGGTATTGAAGGCATCTTTTAAGTAGTCCCAGGGTTTATGGAGCTAATTCTTTACTGATGGAGGAGCTGTGGCGTGGGAAAAGCCTCCTTGAAACCAGGGTGTGTAACGTGGTTTTTGATGCTTTACAATCAGAGCCCCGCCTAGCATCAACCGACAACATTTGTCACCATGGGCTTCCGTGCTTTCTCTGAGCAGTTCTTTCTGAAGACAGACCTTATCTGGGATATTTAAGCAGAGTGTGGTTTCCATAGTTGCAGTTCAGAGCGTAAGCTGATGGGATGGATGCTCAAGCTCGGAGGCAGGCACGCCCGTGAACTCACCTTCTGTGCTTTGTGGGAACCAAAGCTCTGAAATCTGAAGCTGGGTGGCCCACACTCCATTTACTTAGTGTGAATATCTCAAACTGACCTGGAGAACCATCCTTTAAGCAATGAGCTTCCATGTTCTCCACTCTCAGTTTCTTCCTCAGTATCTAACCTCAGTCCTGGATCCGAGGCCGGTGTCTTGGTAATATAGGGTGTCTGGGGCAGGGATGACCAAGGATGGTTACACTTGGAAGAGATATCAACTGCTATCCAGCTGGCCCAGCTTTGCACGTTATCTGTGCCATCTGGGAGTCCATTTTTCAGTGATCTGCGCTCAGGAGTCTGATAAACTCCAGCGTTAAAATTCCCAGGAGTATAAAGGAGTGTAACTAATGGTCCAATTACATTAACCTGACTGCTGTTCTTTGATGAATTAAACCACAAGATCCTGTAGCACCTCAAGATCACCTTGCTGGGGCTGGGGATACGGCTCAGTGTTTAGGTAAAGAGCTAGCTGCCCAGCAGGAGGACTTGTGTTCGAGTCCATCCCCAGTGGTCAAATAAAAAGTGGAGCACCACAGGGCATGTTCCTGTAATCCTAGCACTGGAGGGCAAGGGCAGGAGGATGCTGGGAGTTTGCTGTCCAGCTTGCTGAGCCGCCTCCACACATGCACACCCTACTGCACACACACACACACACACACACACACACACACAAAGAATTAAACAAAAATCATCATCCTGTTGAACAACACACAGTTGCCTGGAGGATAGACTGGTAGACAGTCTGAAAGACATAAAGTGGGATTTATTTCAGTCTTCAAAGTTGCATACTTTCCTGACTCCAGTTGGAGACTCTAAAAACCAGATGATC
Source organism: Lophiomys imhausi (assembly GCA_907164525.1). Classification (NCBI taxonomy): domain Eukaryota; kingdom Metazoa; phylum Chordata; class Mammalia; order Rodentia; family Muridae; genus Lophiomys; species Lophiomys imhausi. The sequence continues at coordinate 1,569,506 of CAJQZJ010032218.1, read as the reverse complement.
TGCTAGAGACTCTTAACCTCACATCGACTTTTACCAATAAGTATTAGACAGGTTTCAAGAATAAAAATGCACCATGGAAGGCTATGGACCTAGCAGAGCTGGCACAGGATTAGAAGATGCTGTGGGGCTTCCCTCCTTACAGATCAAGTTTCCCTTTGACACATGGCTTGATGTTAGGGCCAGCAGGGAGCCCACCAATAATTGCCTGCAATTCAACACGCACACGCGCGTGCACACACACACACATGACCAGCCATCCCAAAAGCCAAGTGGCAGTCTCTCCATTACCAGAGGGCCTCTGAATTTTGTTGTGTTTTCTCTGTCTTCCTTTGTGTTTTCCCGTTGGATCAGTAGATCTTTTCAGGCATGTTTTTACATGATTTCCTGACAGAGATGTAATTGTATCTCCTCTAGAAGCATGCATGTTCTGTAACCCTCACAATCATTCTGTCATCAGAAGAGGTGTGCTTAGAAGAGGTAGGGATACCTCAGGCCTATCCATGTTGCAGGAGGGAAAGATGAGAGAAGAGGAATCGTGGACCAGACACATCCTGGGCTCAGCACTGCTGACTCTGACCTTGACTTAGCCTCACCATGCACCTTCAACTAACATTTACATGTAACACAACAGAAACTCTGCCTATACAACAGCACACAATCTAATTTCCTCTTTCTCTTTTTAAATGCTACTGGGGTCTACAGTCTGCAAGGAAATCTCTCAGTCCCATGCTGAGAAAAGACCAGGCAGTCACCCTCCCAAAACATACAAGGTGGACCTTTATCAATAATCTAGCTCTCTGCCATACGTGGAACTCCTTTCATGCATGAGTTCCAGCTATCAGGAAAGAGAGAGGGTCAAGAAATGGAAAAATAACCATGTAGTAGAGGATTATTCCTCTAGGCAGGAAGGGAGACTCTTAGGAGGGTGGCAATAAAGAGCCAACTTGCATACGTCCTCATGGCACCGTGATGAAGATGTTAGAGTTGTGGAAAGATGAATGTGTCATGGCTGGGGAGAGGGCTGGGGACCTTTAGAAAGATGTGAATTTCATCACTGCTCTAAGTTTGATAGTTTTCCAAAGCGCACAAGGAAGGTAAGATGGTATTAGTGCCACAAAGCTCCACCAACAAAAGACATAAACAGCATAGCATGTGTTCATGGAAAATAGCAAGGCCATGCTGGTGGGATGTGTAAGTGACAGAGGAAGAGTAATAAGGGTGAATGAGCCAAGGTCCGTATAAGAGTGCAGCGTCTACAGGGCTTTGAATGGCAGGATAAAGAATGTTGACATCATGGAGGCTCGAGGATGTTCTTCAATGCTGGGACTTGACCGCTCTGGGCTGAAGGAAAACCTCATCAGTGTTGGGTGGTGGGAAGAGAAAATAGAAAAAAAACTTTTTGAGGCAGTGGCTACAAAGTAGTGGAGAGTTGCAATCAGCACTGGCAGTGACTCTGTCTGAGTGGGAAGGAGTCCAACATTGAGAAGGTTTGGGGTCAGATGACTGAAATGGCAGTTATTGGGGCATAAGACAGATGCTGAAGGAAGACTTCGAGACCTTAAGGGGTGGAGTTGATGAACCGAGCTGGACGTCCTGTCTGCAGCCAGGAAGCAGAGAGGTGAAGACCTGCTGTTCAGCTTGTTCACTCACTCCTGTCTTTTCCCCAGTCCCAGGAAACCCTCACAGATATGCCCAGAAGTTGTTTATATGGTGAGTCTCAATCCTGTCAACTCTACGATCAAGGTTACCCATCACAGTGGGTGATTGATTTTGGTCCTATTTTTATATAGCCCATTATAGGTAAATACTTCCATTCAATGTGTATTCTATACCCATTGCACTATTATGAACCCATATTTCCTTTTTTGTACATGTCTTAGATCTGGTGTTTGGTTAATCCTCACAGGCTGTCTCGGTTCAGACCAATCACCCATTTATTAGCTGAGTGGCAGGCTGGTAACTACAGTAGTTCGGCAAGGTAACTCGTGGTTCAGGTGGCCACGTGCTTGGTTCTCCTTCAAGGGTCTACTTCTGAGATTGGTATAGGCTATAACAACAGAGGAAGCAAGAACTATCCAGAGGCAACCAGGAATGGTGGTGTTCTACACTTCCTTTTTCCAGATCTTTCATTGAGGTCATTCATATACGCTGTCAGTCAGATAGGAATGTAGAATCATCCAGCACCCAAACCTCTGAGCTTTTCTGTGAGAGGGTTTCTAAATTGGGCTGCGTGACGTAGGGAGGCCCAGAATTGACCACACATGGTCACATGGTCACACACCACAGCTGGCATCCCAGCCAGAGAAGGTGAGCTGAGCACCGGCAATGATGGCTATGTCTCCTTCCTGGCTGTAGACAGGAAGTACCAGTGCCCCAGGCACACCTTCCCCACCGTGATGCCCTGTGCCCAGAACTGTGTGTAGGGGTTAGATAAATTAGATTTAGAAAATATATAGGAGTTTCTGATACTGTCTCTTAATTCGGGGCCTGAAGAGCATTATCAGCATGAAGTCAGCAAAAACAGGAAAGACTTAATAGACTGAAAAACAAGGTTGAAGTCAGGAAAACAGGAAAGACTCAATAGACTTGAAGAAACAAAGTATCTGGCCTGACATTGTTTTCAGCTGCTAAGTGGGCGGAGCCCAAATTAAGCTGAAACAGAGTTCCTCCTATTTAAGGACAGTGCATGGAGCCCAGAAGAAGAAGAGGCCCCTGATGCTAGAGAGCTCCAAGAGTCCTGCTGAAAAAAGGGCTGGCCATTGATGGCCAGCTCTCTCCCTGAAGCAGAAAGAAGCCGGTGAGCAAAGAAAGCCTGAGCAAGACACCAAAAGGCCAAAGACTGGACCCTGTGGCTCAGCTTTTGCCTGGAGGGGTTTGATCTGTCCGATCAGTGGCCTAGGGGAAACTGTGCCTGGCTTTAAGGACTGAGGCAGAGCAGCTGAGTTCCTGATTCAAAAGAAGTAAGTTGGCCTGCAGACGGCTGGGGTCTCCCACAGAGAAGAAAGCATGAAGCCTTAATTAAGGTGAGACTGCAATAACCAACTTACCCTGACGAACCTGCATCTGAGAGATCCAGAAAAAGGACTGCTAAGTGTGTTAAAGAATCTACAACAAAGACTGTGTTCCTGACGACTGAGGACCTGCCCCAGAGACTGTATCATTCTAAAAGGTTATGAAAGTAGTTGTTATAATTATCAATAGGTTTAGTGGATAGGTTAAAGGGGTTGTAGGAATTTATAGGATTAATAGTTAAGAAATTGTTGGTATTTGTTATAAGTGAATTTATTAATAAATAAATAAGTGTTAAATAATAATTTAAAAGTTCGATTACAACTGTGAGACCCTGTAGATCATCCCTTAAGGTGGTTTGTCCTGTATTTTGTCACTGATAAGAAAAAATTAATAATACCAGGAGCATTGGGCTACATTCCTGCCCACAGTCCCTCTAACACACTAGCCTAAGACTCGGGATCAAAAGGTTTTCTGAAATTTCTGCCCATGCTTATATCTACCGGTCCATAAAAGGACTGACTAAATCTTAATATCACCTAGAGTGGACCACACGCTTGTGTAATGCTGTGCCCAGCATGTCGTACGCAATGACCAAAACACTGGTATTATCTTCATAGGAGCAAGGGCTCACCTAATGTACCTAAAGTCACCCTTCAGAGTCAGATTCCAGATCCTCTATGTTCTTTGCCTCTAGAGCACATGAGAAGGCTTCTTCTGCGCTTGCTAGCGGAAAGCTGCCTTGGAAAGTTGGGTGGATGGAGAGGGGCTGCGCTTTCATTCTGACCAGACAGGATGTCCTTCTTGTTGTATTTTCTAAAAAGGACATTCATATAAACTTTTGACTTAGGGCTTTTGTGGAAGCAAGGTAATTTTTCTGTCCATACACTGGGAATGGTCAAGTTTTTTCACCTTTGGTAGTTAATGTATGTGTGTCATGCCTCCTTCTCCTTCTCCGAGTCCATCTCTCAAAGACAACTCACGTAAAGGCCATAAAATACAGCCCCTGGCCATTAAGCTGCAGTTTAGCTCCTGGGCACAGAAGGACCTGGTGGTAGTAATAGATATGCCTTTGTGTCCTCTCATCTCAGAGGACGACTTAAGACGGGGACACATCTGGCAATGATGATGTGAGGCCTTTGAGTAAGTCTTCCCAGATGGGAAGATGTCATCCAGCAAAATCCAACCTCGGGCATTCCAGCTGAGGAAAGCCAGGGTACCAGGGGGCTAGCTGCCACATTCCAGCTGAAAAGTGAGTGTGAATGAGTCAAGGGCACATGGCAAACCTGCAAAGCGGAGCAGGAAATGACATAATGTGTGTTCACAGTCCTTGGCAAGGACATGAGATTCAAAAGGTGTCTCAAAGGTATGCAAGGGATGAATGCTCCCAGCTGCTGTCACAAGCCACTTTCTCCTCCAGGTTCAATATTTACAGCAGCACAAGGCACTGACCCCAACTGGCTCCATGCTCACAGGCGGCTGGCTCTCTCAGGAGCAAAAGAGGAGCTAAGAGAGATCAAATGTCCCTTACAGAGATGCCAATTAAGTATTGGGGACAAGGATGGGACCTCAGAGACTCTTCTAGGTGATACATATTATGCTTCAAAAACAGATAATTCCTAGGCTTAAAAATAGATGGATAGAGAATATATACATTATAAAATATTTAACAAGGGATGTTATAGAATAATGCATAGGTAGACTCTTAGGGGGTATACAGACATATAATTTAAGTCTGGTGTATAAAACATGGTGCTCTAGGGGTAAAACCACTATTTTCTTGGGGCATAAAATAGATTTATAAAATTCTAATTATCTTTATTGGACTTTAGGCAGTATATGGGGTGTGGGGATAAAATGTAACCTATGTGTCTGTCTATGTCTATCTATCTCTCTACTCGCCTACCCACCCATCTATCTGTTCATCCATCTGTTCATCCATTTATCTACATACTTACCTCTGTCCCCATCTCCCCTGTTCCTCGACACTCTACTGAACAGCATTAGCATGTTTGATAAGAACAAAATCCAATCCCAACAAAGGATAGATCCTTTGAGAACTCTGTAGATCAATCTGACCTAACTATAACTTTCCTGCTTTCTACCCAGTAGAGCAGCAAGCTTGTTTTCTGGTCTCTACCCAGTAGGGCAGCAAGCTTGGAGGTTTGTGAGGCAGGTGAGGAATGATGTAATAGTGAGGCACAGAAATTGAAACTAAAACTCGAAATGTCCCAACCTGGGGCCTTGGGAAAAATCAGAGAAAAGTTGCTCAGTTACAGCCACGTGGCAGGATCTTAAAGCCAGGGCACAGGGTCTTCGAGGGTGAATGCCCACTGAAAGCACTGAACACTCACTTCCCCGAGATACCACAAGCCAGAGCCTGAACTGTGAGCTGTCTCCATTCTGAGCCTGAACAGTTAATGTTTGCTTTCCACAGAGGCATGGTCCCATCACAGAGGGAAATCTGCTTGCACAAAGGCCACGGGATGAGCTGGGGTGGGGGAGTGTTGGGGATAGTTGAGTCCCTAGTTCACATAATCATTGATCCACCCAGGAGAGTGAAAAGACCATCAGCAACAAACAAACAGGTGAAGTTGGAGTTAGTGAGCCTGAGCTCACGTGAGCTTTGTCTGTGAGATTCAGCAATGTCTTGTCTTAAAATTCGCACAGATGGGAGCTGATTTCACCCTGGGCTTTTGAGATGTGCTGTTAGACTAAAGCCTACATTGCCAGTGCCATGCCAATGGCTACTCTTGCAGAGCAACCCAGGTCTTGCTTTCTTATTTATTTATTTATTTATTTGTTTGTTTGTTTGTTTGTTTGTTTGTTTGTTTGTTTATTCATTTGTTTATTTTTATTTATTTTTGCCTTGTTTGGTCCTTTTTGGTGGGCCACTCTGTTGTTTGTTTGTTTGTTTGCTGTTTTGAGAAAGAATCTTGCCAGGTAGCCTAGGTTGGCCTCAAACTCATTAAGTAGCCCAGGCTATCCCCAGGCCCATAATCCTCATGCCTCAACCTCCTACATGCTAGGATTCCAGCTTATACATCACTACACATACTTCAACAGCTTATGAATTCATACAAAATGAACGTCCTAGTGTTTTCTAAGCTTTTGGCTTTTTTTGAGACAGGGCCTCTTTTGAACTCAGGTCCTTACGCTTGCAAGGCGTAACCCATCACCTAGTTTTGTGAGAATTTTGAAGACTGTTGGCCACATGCTCAGGTTAGGCACCTCAGCCTATTCATCCTCGGGGTAGGAAATGCTTCTTGATAATCTCAAGGACAGTTCAATCTTCCTTTCCTCATTTAACAGCTGCCCCTAAGAACGAAGAGGCACCTTCATGAGGTATTAGCCCTCATGAGGAACCTGTGGCTCTGTGATATTCTCCCAGAGACTTCCTGGCTTCAGGAGGTCAATGATGTAATCCAGGACAATGTTCCCAAGATTGATTTAAGTGGGTGAGTTGTCTTTTAACAGACAGCTTTTCTCTGTAGTGTCATCATCAAAGTGGAAATCACCAGTTAAACATGGAATTGAACATTTGTTTGGACATAGTCGAGTCTACAAGCACCAAGTGTCTCACCACAGGAGTCTCCCCTTACAGCTCATCCACCTCACTCACTTGCAGACAGCTCTGTGATTTCCCTGCCAGCTGTCAGCTCCTTGCTATGGAGACTCGCTCTCACCCAGATAAAGCCAAGCCCTGGCATCCCACACAGTCATAACTGTATCTCCACTCACAGAGCCCCTTTGCCACTGGTGATTAAGATGGATTAAGATCCCTTGATGGCTTTCTCAGATGGGGAAGTGATGTCAACATATTGTGATCCAGGGAGCAGAGCCTTGGAAGAAGCAAGGATCTGAAAACAGCCCAAGATGAACAAACTCACTTCTCAAATAGGAGGAAGTAGAACTGAGCACCACTTCGGGTGTGTGGTGACATCTCCCTGTCCCTGCACCATTGTGTTTCCCCAGGGCACTAAATTGTGACAAAATCCCCTTCATACCCACTTGCTTTACCGAACAAAGTGAAGGTGCAGATATGTTCATTTCCTCCAGGGTTTACAGTCATGTGTGAATTCAATAAATACCTTCCTGCGTATTGGCTATGTGTTTATTATGTGTTCTGTCCTGGAAAGAGAACAGAACAAAGGTGGCAGTCCTTGATGGCGACAGTTATATTCAGTGAGAGAAGAAAACCCAGTGAGTTCAAAGGGCAGCGAGGACCAGTGATGGAGCAACAGGGAAGACTGAGACAGAGGTGTGCCTGTGGGTGTGAAGGGTGCTGAAGGCCAGTCACAATGCGGCGGGGCTGTGACAGTGACTGGGGAGGTGAGCGTCCTCTCCAGGAGGAAGTAGAACAGGGAGTTATGCAGGTGACTGGTACAACAGGGTGCCCGGTGGCCCAACAAGTAGCTAGCGGGAAAACCAGTCAGCACTTTAGAAAAAGACAGTATTTTGGTTTAAAAGTGTCAGGAGATTGCTTGGTAAGGTACTTGCTTTGTAATCACGAGGACCTGAGTTCCATTGCTAGAACCCATAATTTTTAAAAAAGGTATTGTGGTGTTACTGTCCAGGGTAGGAGTTCTCAACCTGGTAATGCTGTGACCCTTTAATACAGTTTCTCATGTTGTGGGGACCCCAAACAATACATTATTCTCATTACTACTTCATGGCTGTAATTTTGCTACTGTTATGAGTCATAATATATATCTGTACTTTCCAATGGTTTTAGATGACCCCTGTGAAAGGGTCATTTGATGCTCAAAGGGGTCGAGACCTACAGGTAGAGAGTGTCTTGATCAGGGTTGTTTTTCCCACCAGGTAAAGGGTTGAAAAACAGGAAAAATTCAGGCACAGCTGGCAACAACAGGTAACAAACTTCACTAACAAAAGAAGCTCACACACAGCAAGGCACACAGAGCAGACTCTCTGGAATAGAAATACTTTTTGTCTGGGGGGCTGGGGGTTTTAGGTGGTTTTGGTGGTCTGGAATGGGTCCCAGTCTCAGAATCTTGGATTTGTCAGTTAAAAGAGAGAGAGAGAAGAGAGAGAGAGAGAGAGAGAGAGAGAGAGAGAGAAGGGAGCTGATTGGCCCATAGTTGCATGTGAACGTGATTATGATGGTGTAGGGCAGGCCCCCTCTCTAATTTTGGCTCAACCAACTTAAACAATAGACTCACAGCCTCAAGTAAACATGTTCAGCACCAGCAGTGAGAATATTTGAGCAGCCTGGGCTAGTCCTCCAAAGTGGGGGACCTGTCGGCAGGAGAAAAAGCTTGCCAGGCCTTTGTCTCAGACCGGGAGGAAAAGGAAGAAGTTCAAGGTTGCCATCTGTGTCGTCTTCCGGTGGCCCCTCTCCCTATCTGTCTGCTTGTGGTGGCTCTGTCTGACTTCTAATCCCTCAATGGCACACATTTGAAAACCCTGGCTAGGGAGGACCCAGGTAGTTCCCAAGGGCTTCCTGGCCAGCCATCCTCACCTACCCAGCAAGTTCCAGGCTAGTGTCTAAGAAAACGAAAAAGAAAAAAGTTGGTGCAATGTCTGAAGCTGTGTGTCCCCACCTCCTACCTGCGCACACACCTGTACACATATGCATGTGAACCCACAAACGTGCACACACACACACTCACACTCACAGAGGGGCTTGGAGAGGGAGATTCCATTGGGATTTCAGTAGGAACCACGTTCAGTCTGTAGATTGCTTGCTTTGTCATCTCAATAAACATGGGGTACTGTCACTCAATGGCATGTTTTGTCTTCCCATTCATTTGGGTCTTTAACTTCCTGGTTGTGTTTTATAATCTTCAGTGCTGGCATATTTTACTTTATAGTTAACTTCCTAAGGATCTGGCTTTCTATGTTCCAGCTCTTCCATTGGTAATCTACTCCCCAGAGATTTCTTGTTTTCATTTGAATGACAGTTAAGGAACCCTCAGCCTGAGTGTCCATCTGCAGCCTAAAGCAGCAACTTCCCTGTAAGCTCATCTCCTACCTAAAGGATAGAGCTCGCCCTGTTGAGAACCACTGAAGCCCTCTGGAAATTTCCACTTAGCTTCAGCCCAGCAGTTCCTCTTTCTGTGGAATAGTATCAGTGGCCAGTTACTGAGAAAGTTCAGGGGACAGAGAGACTCATGCTTTTAAATGGAGGAAGAATAGGATCGGCAAGCTCTCACCCTGGAGGGGAGGGAAGAGGGGCAGGCAGCCTGTGCACTCATTCTCAATTTCATGTGTTTCCTCTGGGGTGAAGGAAACCATGTGTGGTCACAAAACCCAGTACTGAAACAGCGTCCCTCCTCTTTCATCTGTCACCACATGCTAAACACTGGAGCATGTGTGTGTGTGTGTGTGTGTGTGTGTGTGTGTGTGTGTGTGTGTGT
>CAJQZJ010032218.1:1540909-1560107 GCA_907164525.1 Lophiomys imhausi | reverse complement strand
TGTGTGTGTGTGTGTGTGTGTGTGTGTGTGTGTGTGTGTGTGTGTGTTGTGTGTGTGTGTGTGTGTGTTTTAATACCACTCTCAGGAAGTTGAGAACACATGTGTGTTCCTCTTAACTCCTACCAGACCCTGAGATCTACCAGTCAGAGAGACCATTCTGGAAGGAGTTGTCGAGGAGGGCAGTTAATTGGTGAGTAACACCTGAGAGTCAGGAAGCACAGATCTCTGGGGGCAACCCCCAGCTCATTCCCACTCCGATGTGGGTGCTCCCCAACCTCACTGTATCTTGGTTTTGTTGACCATAAAACAGATAGTAACACTTGCAAGACAGACACTAAATGGAAAAGCATCATGTGATCTTTGGAGAAAAGGCAGACTGCTAACATATGCTAACAATGTGTTATTCTGGGCCAGCCCTGGAGCCACAGCCACCAGAGTTGCTTGAGAAACATCTGCCAGGAACAGGCAGAGCACTGTAGCCTCCAAGCCCATCTCTGGGTCCAGCTGGCAGCACATAAAGGTCCTCTCTGCCCAGCTGTTCGCCCACAGGCCTGGGTTCCGGGGCCCCTGTGCTGACAGCCATTGTAACTTACCCACCCACTAGAGGTACCTGCCTGGACTCCAGTCTCTTCTCCCCTCTCCTTAGTAAAAGAGAGCCTGGGAGACTGGCTTCTTCAGGGCAAGGGGTTCTACTCTGAGACATCCACTTTATGGAGGTGCTTACAGTGTGTGTGCGGGGTAGAACAGGGATAGCCACTCCAGCGCAGTGCTTACAGCGTATGTGCTGGGGCGAGACAGTTTGTGGTTTGTTTAGGTCAGAAGGAAAACAGAACTGACTAAGCAGATGGGGCTCTCTGGCTCCCTCCTTACTCTCCGAATTTGAGGCCTCTGGTGCCTGAAGCCTAAGAAATATCTCCCAGGAGGAGGAAGATGAGGGTAGCAGGGAGAAGGAGGAAGCCAGGACCAACAGGAACTGCCACTGTTATCTCTGAATGTCCCATGGTGGTCTCTGGACATGTGGGGTTTCTGAGGAAGCCACAAGGGCTTTCTCAGGGAAACAGGGCTGATCTCTGTGGTTCCCATTTGAGTCAATCTTTTCCTAACCCCCTTCCTTCTCTCCATTCCTTCTCTCAGACTTTCTTGTGTCCTTACAAGCTCTCTCAAGAGGAAATCGGGGAAGCCGAGATATTAATAGAAAAAAGTCCAACTCTTTTCTGTTGGGCCCAGCCTGGGATGTGAGATATGGTAGTAACCCCCAAAGACTACATCCTGAGGGGTAGACACTTAGAAACAGTAGGTGGGAAAGCATGAGCAGAAGGAGGGAGAGAAGGGAGAAAGTGAGACAGCCACAGCATCCCAGGTGACCGCTCCCTCAGCCCACACAGGAGGCTGTCCCTGACTTTTCTACTTCAGTCTTTGAAAACCCCTCACTAGATGCATCCCAAATGTGGAGAGGCTGCTGTAAGGAACACTGATGGAGGAAGGGAGAGAGGGAGGGAGTGGAGGGTGAGTGACATTCTCTGATTACGAAAACTTTCTTAGAACATCTGCAGGGCAAGAGACATGCCTGTCAACTTCAGGATTACACAGGGCTCCATAGCACGAAGCAATGGATCTGAATATCAGCATGAAGAATGTAAGGTAGTTAGGAGGGACCTGCAAGCCATAGAGCTACGCAGTTCTGGAAGACAGTCAGGCCTATGGAGTAAGCCTTTCTCTTTGAAGGTTAGACAGTGAGGATGAGCTTATCCTCTGTGTGAGTAGATGATCAACAGTGTCCTTGCCAGAGCCCGGGCTACCTCACCTCTAATTTTAGCTACTCCCCCCCACCCAGTTATCTGTGGTTCCCACACCATTTCTTCTGTTTCCTTTGATGTTAGCTGACTGTAAGAACGCAAGGCCAGATACACTACAGGAAGAGACCCACTCGAAGCCATCTCCCTTCCCTATCTCACCGTGGCAAGACTACATTTTTTTAGATTGTGAAATACTGACTCCCAGTTTAAATTTAAATATGGGCTCTCAGGTTGTGGGGGATGATCTTGGTGCCAAGGCCCATGTAGTTGACTATTTGGCTCTTCCTTGAGAGATTTTCTTCACATTTTTTAACACGTTATAGATGAGTGGAACTGAAGCCTATCTTGTGGTGTCAGGAAGTGTCAGGAGGGCCATGAGAATATGTTTCCCACTGTAAAAACTACAGTTTATCATTTTCTTCTCCCAAGAAAATGTCTTCACTTTGGCTAACATTTCTTTTAAAGAAATCTTAAGTTTGAAATTACTCTTTCATCTTAAAAGTAAACCTCATGGAAAATGTGGCAATATTTCTATAGTTTGCAAAAATATTATGATGATATGTATATCTATATCCTGTTGCTTAAGACCTAAGTTCTTACAGGTGTGTTTTTTTCCTTTTTTTAAAATATTGGGCTGGTTATTTGTGTGATTGTGTGTGCACATATGTCTTTTCAACTTTTATATGTGTATGCATGTGCATGCATGTGTGCGTGTTTCTAGGGGTGCACATGCACAATGGGGTGCCAGAGGTGAGGCTTCCTCAGCTGCTGTCTAGATGCCTTTCTCCCGAGTCTGGAGCTTCTCACTTAGGTGGCAAACCCGAGGGGTCCTCCAATCTCTACTCCAGGTCCTCACCCAGGCCTGAGGTTAGGAAGGATTTGTTTGTAATCCAAACTTTTACATGGGTTCAGGGGATGGGAACTGCATCAAGCTTTTCCCCTCCCCGTAGCCCTGTGTTTTCTTTTTAACCTCCTGGCTTCACTGTGTAAAGAAACGTGCTAAGCTTGGGGACTGGGGAGCCAAGCCAGAAATACCAGGCTTCCCACATAATTTTCAGTAACTCTTTCTCTTTCTGTACCCTGGTTTTTCATGATTGACCCACCCCTCGCACACATTCTACAGTCCCTGTCAATGTGTTTGGGATTTTTTTTTTAAGCTAGCTGTTATTTGAGAAGTGTCCACACTATTCCAGGAACTCTGTTTTTAGGCCAAAGATTCTGCCCTCCTCTTTGCCTTCCCCGTGGCCCCCAAGAGCTCGTGGTCTACTTCATAAACATGTCTACAGTGCTTGAGAAAGAGTCATCAAGGGCCAGACATGTGAAACTGCAGTCATTACAGAAGGGGTGGCTGTGGTCTCAGACACTGGACAGGATCACAACACCCTCCAGGTCCCTAGCGATAGCCTTCCTTTTCACCCATGGCCTTTTCTGCTTTCCAACATAGGCTGCTCTGTCTGTTCCCTCAACTGAACTCCCTTCCTCTTCCCTGGACACAGATTCCTGTCTGAGTCCTATGGCTGGGCTGAGGGACTGAATCAGAGTTCAGACCTGCTTCAAGGGAACCTGACACTTGATGGCACTGCCTGGGACAAGTCCTGTGGCAAGGGGAGACCACATCAGCAGGTCCACTCCTCCCGGCCTGACATTGCATGATCTTACATACCTGTGGACAGGATGCAGAAGCATTAAACTTCCATGTTTCTCTAACATAATTCCCCGTTTTCAAACTTCTGAAAAAGAATCCTGCCTGAATGTGGGTAAGGGTATCTTCAGGGAGAAGAATGATAGGCATACGAATGTGGGTCCCTACACCCCAATGTGTACATTCCAAGAGATAGACAGAGGACACAGAAGGAATAAAGCAGAGATAAAAAAAAAAAACCATTAACTCCCAAAGCCCTACCATGTAAACACCATGATAACTGAGTGCAAGAAAATTACAGCATTTAAATTTCAGATTTTACCCAAGAAAGTAACTAGTACCAATCTTTCAGTAAGACAGGGTCACCCCTTCAAAGAGAACTGTGATTACTGGTGTCGTGTGTGTGTGTGTGTGTGTGTGTGTGTGTGTGTGTGTGTGTGTGTGTATGCAGGCAAGTCTGTCTGTCTGTCTCTCTGAGATGTGTTAGGAATTGAATCCAGGACCTCATACAAGCCAGGCAAGCGTTCTACCATAGAGCTATATTCCCAGCTCTGTAATATAACTTCATATGATGATGCCAATGTGTTACTCAGACTATCATTTGAGTTTACCAAAACCAATAAGAAGTTGGTTCCCAGGCCATTCGGTTCCACCCTTTGTGGTCATAGCTGGAAGAGCTAAAAGTCTGCCAGGAAGGGTGGAACACAGTGTGTGTGTGGGTCCCTGGGAAGTTGTGGTCCCAGCCAGGCTCGAGAGCCAGCCACTGCCCCTCTCCTCACCCATCCCTTACACAGCTCTCCCAGAACCTGCTGTGCACCTCAAGCAGCCAAACTTCCTTTCCAGCCCCAAGACCACCTGATCCCAGCCCAGTGCTGGCTCATGCCTTCTTGTAATTCCTGTACCCTGTTCATGGGTGAGTCTGGGGGACAGGTCACGATCCCAGGTCAGAAACCAACCACTGTCCCAGAATTTGGCTGAGGCCTGAGAGTGGGCGAGAGCAGAAGTGGCCAGTCAGTATTTAGGCTGGAAGTCATTCCGTTTTCTGAGGAGGCTTGCAGTTATTGCCTAATTAGACTGTACAGAGAGAGGTGTCTGTATCTACACAGGAGTTTAAATGACAAAACCTTAGGATGTACATAGAGTATAGTGGTAGAATGCTGGCTTAGCGTGAATAAGGTGCTGGGTTCAGTTCCCAATGTGAAACCATCATCATCATCATCCTCATCATTATCAAAATCTTTATTAGTCGAAAAAAAATCAGTCATTTCCATCAGGGAATTGACAATCTGAGTAAGTGTTTCATCCTTTTCTCAAGCTTATAACATTTCTTCAATAATTATTCTGATTTTTAAATATTGAATTACCACTGTAAAGAAAACAAGAAAGCATTACCCTTCCTTGAGTGTTCTGGATCCCTAACATAATCCCACAACTGTCAAAATGAGCTCCTTGCCTGGGGTCATGACCTCTGTTTTCTCCTCCCTTCAGAGGGAGTCACCTTGTTTGTATACTAGCAGAGCTACTGAGAGGAGTCTGTGGCCAGCCACTTCAGAGACCATGGCTTTCCCCAAACCCTTTTGCCTGACCCTAAAGAATAGAAGAAAGGGCATTGCTTAGAAATATTCAGGAAAACAGAATCCCAGGGTGGTGACAAGGAAGAAAGAGCATGGAGTTTATACCGAGCCTTTACTTCAGTGGAGAGAGAGAGAAATAGAGATAGAGAGAGAGAGAGGGCGGGAGACAGAGAGAACTCCCTGGGTTCTGTTCCACCCCTATCCCCCCATCCCTGGCTGAGATAAATCAGGTAACTCCAATAGAAAGTTGCTGAGGAATGGCTAGCACTCAGGGAAGTTTTGTTTGCCTTTAGACTCCTGATCACCTCAAAATTGTTTTTAAACCCACAGTTTTCATTGTCTATCTCATTAATGACAGATGTTTAAAGTGGGGTAAAGTAGTGTTCACCCACTTTATCACTAAGTCCCTTTGCATACATTTAATACTACCCATGTTTATGAGTGACAACCACTAATATACAAAAGTTCTATTTGGGAAACTTGCCTGGGACGCCCAAGGCTTGTCAAGCCCTAGAATTGCCACACATCTTCTCTCCAAGGAAGCCCCTGAGAAGTACACAGACTGAACGATCTAAGACAAGTATGCAAGCAACCAGAGCCTCTCCCACACACTGTGACACTTTCCCCAGGCCCAGAAGCTCTTCCAGGCAGAAAAAAGAAAAACACGGTCCTTTCAGGGAACACTGGGCCTGGCTGCCAGCTCCCCTAGAGGTTGGGCACCAGGGAGTCTCTGTGTCCCCTCCTGCCAAGGTCAGGGCAGGCTGCCTACAGCAGCATCATCACTTTTATTGCTGGACTTGAGGTGGAGAAACCAAACTTGCAACAGCCCCTCTGGTCACAAGTTGGCCTACTCTGTAACCTCATCTGGACATTCTGAAAACTGGCTGGGCGTGAACCAGCCAGGTGCTGCAAGACTGCCGAGAGGACGTGTGTCTGAGCATGTGACCACCAACCACGCGGCCAAAGGACATTCCTACTCAACGTGCTAGCTGTGTCTTGTATGATTTTCTAATCACCTTTTGGAAAGTGAACCTGATTTTATTGCCCTGTTACTCTCTAAGATTGTAACCTGTCTGTTGACTGGCACATGGCCTTATCCTGTCATGTGTAACCTGCTTGGAATGTGACCTGCAATCAGATTTTCTATCTGACCTGTCCCCAGTGTGCAGAACCTCACTAGACTTCAGGTTACCCATGGAGCTCGTTTTTTTTTTTTTTGTTGTTGGGTTGGGTTTTGTTTGTTTGTTTTTTGTTTTTGTTGGTTTTTTTAGGAGAAACTAAGACACCAGTTGGCCACTTCCAACTGCTAGCATGTGGCCCAGGGCCTTGGCTTTTGCTCCATGTTGCTGCAGCTGCCACTTATACCTGAAGTAGTCAAACTATCAGTCTTGCACACCTTACTATGAACTAGTAAGACTGATAAGGTGACTTCCCAAACAGGATGTAGAATGATAAAGATCACTGAAAAAGCTTGAGTGTACCAAAGTAGACCTTCTCACTCTTCTGAATAAAATCTATTGATATTATCCTCTTGAGGATTTAAGGATCCCCAGGCTAGAAAGACACGTGGCTCTAGCTGCTTACCCAGTGTCCCAAAGATGCCCTTCAGATACTAGATGAGAAGGCACCATCCTTTGACATACTCAACTAGATTTTCAAGGGACTGTCACATGTAGAGTGTAAAAGGCTTGGATGGTATGATGGGGTGGGAGAAGTCTATCTGGAAACCAGTCAGGTTGTTGAGTCTTCATGGTGTAGCTCTATAGGGAAGGGAGAAGTGGGAAAGTTCTCCTCTGTAGAAATTACAAGCTACAGTTCTCACTTTCCTGGTGCAGGTAGTCCCTCAGCAAGACTGGGGACTGGGCAGGAGCTTGGTAGCCAGGAAGGGAAGTAGTGGTCCTAAAGTCAGGTGCAGGAACACTCTGAAAGCAGTAGGTCACATCACGCCACTGGGCAGAGGAGACCTGGACTGGTAGGGGTTGGTGCAATTCAAGAGTGTCCTGAGGCTACCTCAGTCAGGGCCCATCTTTACAAGTCTGTTCTTAAACACTTGTGCTTAGAGAATTCAAGTCAATTCATAACTGGTAGTTCCTAGGAGCGCAACAGAAAACTTCCACTAGAGCAGAAGGGTCCAGCAGAAACCACTCCATTTCATTACAAATGAAACCCAGGTCTGTGACTTCAGGACCACCTGTGTACTCAAGATGGGGGCCATTTCTCAGCTGGAACCTTATGATGTGACTTGGGGCTCTGCCTCATGGACCAAGCCCATTCACAATAGCACCTTCCAGACCCTCCTCGAAACCTTGCCGTTCATTGGTTCCTTTGTTTGTTTGCTGGGCTTTTTCTTTGTGATGGATTTAACTGAATTCCTGTGTATGCTGGAAATCACAAGACATTCTCAGTTTGTTCTTTGTTGAGATAAGATTGGTCTCTCTCCCTCCCTTGATCCCTCTCTCCCTCTCATCTCGCTTTTTGGTTTTATGTGAATTTTTGTTAGTGATTTCAGACTTCAAAGGAAGCTTCTCAACCATTTATATCCCAGCAGACCTGTGCCTGGAGTTCACTCTCCTGCTGTGGTGAAAGAACTGTGTTGCAAGCATGTGTCTCACCTTCCTTTGACTCTGGCCTTTGTCTCCCCTCTGCCATGTAACAAAGCCCCTTCACTTTCTCTCTAAATTACTGTCAGGAATCAGCAGCTGTCCCTGTGCCAGCCACTGAGCTCCAGTGACTTCATTCTTCCCTGCTGTCCCAACACCCTAATCTGCCTGCTCCCAGCCTGTGTCAGCGCCTCGCACCCTGGCATGCCTGGCTTTCCTCAGCAATTGCCTAAATGCTCCTGTTCTCCCTCAGTCCCCAAAGGCCTGGCCACAAGGTGGATGAAGCCAGAGCTAATTGAATCTTTGGGTGATGATTCACAGAAGTAAGCCTGACTGTCTGACCCAAAAACCACACAGTGGGGAGTTTAGAAACCGGCAGTCAAAACAACCTTCTGGGTTCACCCATTGATTGAAGTTCAAAGGAACACAGATGGAAGTCAGTAATGATGAGGGCGGGCCCAAGAAACACACTTACCTGGGCATGAAGCCTCATGGGTGAGGCTTCCTGGACCTTTAAATCATGCATTGGCTCTGGCTCCAGGGACAGTGTGGCCTGCTGGGTGGAGCTTCCTGACAGGCAGGGAAAAACTGGGTTGCCAGGGCCTCCAAGAACTGCTAACTAATCACCACAATATGGTGACTGAAACGAACAGAAATTTATTCTCTTACAGTTGTTGACTGTGGAAGTCCAGGTGAAGATGTCACAGCCTACAGTTCTTATAAGATAGAGAACAATTCCCCCCTGATCCTTCCAGGTTCTGGGGGTCCAGACAGCCCTTGACACTTCTTTTCTGGATTTTAGACTGCCTGTATGGTTCTAGACAGTGCCTCTGTCTTCATGATAGACTTTCCCTGGAGCATCTGTGGGTCCCTCTTCAGAAAAGACACTTTAGAGTCATTGACATTAGCACCTATCCTGATTCCCCGTGACTGCTTATCACATCCATAAAGACATTGTTTTAAAAGGAGTCTTAAACCAAGAGCCCTGAGAGAGAGATGGCAAGGACCCCAACTCCTTTGATATATCACCCACAACCACTCATGTGTCTGTTCTTTTGGCATTCCCAGTCGCTATCCTCAATTGTGGAACCTCTTACATAGGGTACATGGTGGTACTTGGTGCCACATCTTGACTCTTCCCCTTTCATGATGAGGCTGTGCCAGTCTTTGATATATACCCAGAGGGCTAATGGGCGTTGAAGAAGAGAGCAGTGGAAGTTAACACAATGCATCCTAGAGAAGGTAGAACCAGATTCTAAGATCATAAGTGATGGATCCAAAGAATCAGGATAAAGAGTTCTCTAGCAGAGACCACCAGACACTTCTAGAACACTATCACTCCTGATGGCATGTTGTGGGAGAAGGAGATGCTGCATAGGGTAAAATGGCAGAACTCCTGCAACACAGGAGTGAGATGATGCCCATGTGAGGAAGGAAAACCAACCCACTGAGGATGAGCGTGGAAGTCCAGTAAGGACAATGGGGACCCCCCCCAATTCCAACATTTAAATCCAGGGCAGGGTGAGGGTGGGGGTGTGGCTGACCTTGGAATGCCTCAGTGATCATCACAGGCTAAGGGCTGTCAGAGCAGAGGTGGCATTGTCTCCAAGATACCACATTTTGGAATTCTACTCACACACACTTTTGACTTCTTCCCACCTCCCATCCTCACACCTATTTCCTGTACTCTCCATCTTGTGTGGTCTCTTCTGGTCTCCATGTATAGACACCCATGACATGATCATCTTTGTTCAGCCATGATGATCCTGATCCCTGGGCTTGGCCACAGGACAAATGTTTCCCCAGCTACCCGACCTGTAGCTTCCTGCTCCATGAATCTGTCAGGAACCACTGTGGCTGAACTGTGAAAACACAGAAGACCTTTCTGTGGAGCATCCCTACTAACCAAACCTTGTCCATCTTCCTTCAGGCTTCTTTGCCTTCTGGGAAGATTCCCTCCGAATGGGTGCCTCAAGCTGCTTTCTTGTACAAATGCTGTCATGTCCTCTCTCATCTGACTCAGTCTTCTAGGAAATAATGGAATCACAAAAACAACTTCCGTGGAATTGTGTTTTCAGTTTAACATAGGCACTCACGACACCACAGTTCATGTGTGGCTCCCCACCTTGCTTTATTTCTGGGGATGTTTCCAAAACTGGCCTTGGGCTGCACCCAACCCCTATCTCTAAGAAGAGTAACTACTGGGAAGACCCTTTCTTAAGAAGAGTATCAAGGACCAGAGAGAACAACTGTTCACTCCATCAGTACCACAGCCCCTCTGCAGACTTCTCTTTGGTGATATTCCACGGGCTCTATTTCCCAAAGACCCTTGCTTCCTACTTCCACTTCAAGGAGACATCTGTTCCACATGCCTTCTCTTTTTCCTCTCCTGAATTTTCTCCACCATCAAGGCATTGCTCTGGTCTTGAAATACCTTCTTTCTGGCTTAGTTGTTCCTTCAAGCCTCCATCTTCATTCTCTTGCTTCTCCTATTCCTTCCTCTGAAAGGTTGGGTTGTCTCCAACCATTTTTCCTCTGCAGACACCAGAGTTGGAACCAAGACAATGTTCTCTCCCACAGATAAACTCTATGGCTGGCTGTGCAATTCTAAGGTTGCATAAGCCCTGATCACCCACTCAAAATGACACACATGCACTTACAAACACCACACACACACACACTCACACATACTCTATCATACACATACACTCTCTCTCACACTCATACTCACTCTCACACACACACAGTCACACACACTCACACATACAGTCACACACACACACACACACACTCACATATACACTCACTCACACAACCTCCACACACTCACACACACAGCTTCTGATTTTGTAATTGAACCATGACTGACCCTAGGACCCCAGTTAATGCTATTCTCCTGCAGCAAGCAGCATTCTTTGCTTGAGTCAGCATGTGAAAGAAATGATAGTAAACTAAGGAGGTTGGACTGGATGCTTCTTCATTCCTAGACATGCATGCCCAGCATGCAGCAGAAGAGACTTTAAATCAAGCGTGAGAAAGGGTATAGCTCATGAAATAATGGCAACTATGCTCGCTGCATAAGATTGGGCCCCACAATATTTCATCATGGAACATGGAAAGGCAAAGGCTGCATACAGATTATCCATATAGACAGTTATCAGTGGCTGGGGAAAGTGGATGTCACTTTCTTCAGTGGTGTAACCACTGAAAAGTTGCCACGCTCCAGTAAATAGCCTCCCACCCACACTCATTAGACAACCGAACTTAGTTCGGTAGATCACACACATATCAGAGACATGAAAACAGCAGGGGTTGTTATGAAGAGAAAGGGTTTCAGTAGGAGAAGGAGGAAGGAAGGGTCAGAAGGGGTGAGAAGAACTAACATTCATCACATACATTTTTAAATTGCCAAGGAATAAGAAACTGGTAAATGTAATTTTTTTTTTACTGAAAAAAGAAAAGATGTAGAAATTTGGAGTTACAGCACCAGAGAACACAAGCATTCATACATGTGACAAAGGGACCCAAGCAGAAAGACCAGAGGATGAAGCTATGCCCCTCCTCCTATGGCTGCCTTTCACTGCTTGGCATAGCCCAAGCCACCTGCCTTGGTAGCCCCACCTCACTTTACAGCAGCATGGTGGTTGGGAAGCTATGGTAGGGACCGCCCTTTGGGGAGTTCATCCCAGTATTAGCCCCTTTTAAAGAGAGAGACTTGACAAGGAACACATAACTCAGCTGATGGCAGAGAGGTTATGCATACCAAAAGAACAGCTCTCAGAAACTTTATATGGCTAGAGAAACAGAGTCATTGTATAACCCAAGCCAGGCTACTGTGGAGAAAGCAGATTAGGAGAGAGAGAGAGAGAGAGAGAGAGAGAGAGAGAGAGAGAGAGAGAGCCCATGGATAGTTTGGATATGTGTACAATTAAACCAAATGGATCAATGAATTATCATGTAAAATCTCTCATGAGAAATCAGTGGTTAGCAAAGCAAAAAGTAGTATTTTTCCCAAATTCTATGGCTTAGGTGGATCTAAATCTTAGCAAAATCTAGTCATTAGTAAACCCTCAAGTACCATACAAAATATATATCAAAGTAATAATGAAGTCTTTTCTTCAGACTCTCTGATAAACGCCCAGGAGAAAGGAATGTGTTCTTGGGTGAGCTTTGTCCATGTGTGCAGCTCGGACTGTCCAGTTTCAATACATGTGCGGCATCCCCCAAGAGCCATGTCTCTTGTGTTTGTTTGCTTGGGATTGGATTTCTCGGAGAGACCTGGGACCTGCTGTCTGCTCCTGTATCCACCTGCCCAGAATTAGAATCTCAAGTGTCTGCCATCACACCTGGCTTTTCACATGGGTATAAGGGATTGAGCTGCGCTTCTCATAGGCACACAGCAAGGACTTTAGCAATTAAGACTGGTTCCCTACTTCCCAGGTCCTTATTTGTTTTAGGTAAGCTTACAAAGTATTGTTACAAATTTTCGAGTCTGTTCATTTCTCAATAGGATATCAAAATAAAATTAACACTTGTCAGTATTTTGCCACTGCCAGAATTAAACCACAGCCTACGAAGCCTTTGGAAGCACACGGGCCCCAGAGGAAGCATCTATTTTTCTCATTTTAGACTGGAGTGGAAGACAAGGAGTTCAAACCAAGTCCCTCAAGATGTTATTTCAGCCACTTCTCCATATTTGGAACCTGGGTGGCTGTTGATCTGAAAGGGGGCCCTTCCAAAAGCTCCTCATGTTCTCCTTTGATATTTTAGCTTCATCATCATTTTAACTCGACATATCCAGAGCTGACAGTTCTGCTGACGAGGGACCTTCTTAATGATGGAGTTGGTGCTTAAATTTCCGCCTACGTCTTTTCTGAGCTGGTGACCTAATTGTAGCCAATCTTTCCAGTAGAAATATTTACTTGTTAACCTCAAGCTATTCCTGGGCTCAGCTGAAATGAAACAAATTGCTTTTTAAGCTGACGATTCCAGGTTCTGTGTCTCATTTTCCACTTCTGCCTGCCCATTTTTCCATGTAAGTTTTATCTGCTACCTATAAACCATGAAAAACAAATTATTCCATTCGAATCTTTGGAAAAGACTACTGGTTGACACAAAATTGCATGGTCTGATACTTTTCTCTTATTTGGAGTTCCTGGAAAGGAAGTCCTCTTTGGGGGAGACTTAACTTTCCATCAGTAACAGGGAAACTTTCTCTCAGGGTAACAGCGGTAGCTTCACAAGAAAAACGCAGCCGAAATGACAACTGCCCACCTGCGTTTTTACTTCAAGGCTCTTTGTTCCATGGATGGGCTAGTTACTTTTCTCTGTCCTGTGACAAACATCCAGCAAAAGTAACACAAGGGAGAGTTGGGTTTGACTCACATTTTGAAGGTGCGATCCATCAAGACCGAAGGTCATGGTGGCGAAACTGGGGTGGCTGAAGCTAGAGGCAATCAGTTGCACCTGCATGTCTCCACAGTCCAGAAGCTGAGAGAGACGAATGCTGGTGTGCAGCTCACGTCTCCATTTTCTTTGGTCTGGCTGGAGCTGCAGCCCACATAAGGCTGAGCCTTTGCCCAGCTAAACCTTTCTCTAATGCTCTCATAGCCGCAGCTTGAGATTTGTCTCCATGGTGACCATCAATGCCGTCAAGTAGACAATGCATCCTATCACATTAATGGTGATTCTGGCTGTGAGACAGGAAGAGATGAAGATGGACATTGAGAGACCATTGGCCAAATTTGATTTGAAATGACTTTTTAAAACTGAGGGCTGTTTCAATGTGTCAGTTATGATGTGAATCAACTACCACCCCCTTCATATCTTCACAGGCAGAATTCCCATTCCCTGTCTGTGTATGGCTCAGGACAATACCAGCTACAAGTTGAGCTGCCATGCTAGCTTGGCCTTTCCCATAGGCTGGCATAGATGTATCTATATATTTTGGTCTCTTCCTTTGTGTGGCTTTCCCTAGGTGGCTACATGAGTCCTTATCTGCAAACAAAATAATATTGATAAGTGGTTTCAGTGCTCTCTCTTCAGTCCATAGAAAAAGCCTGATATCCAGAGAGGTCCAAAAGTCCTCCTCGATATCAATGCCAAGGCCAAAGTGATGTTGACGGACCTCAGGTGGTCCTCACACACACAGCACAGTGCACTCCAATGCCGCACTGATGCAATGTATCCAGCAACTTGCTGAGTGCTGTCATCCCATCCTAGCGTAAGCAGAACCCTAGGCCGGGCATTGACAGGGGCAGAAATGTGCTGAGGACAAGGTAGCCTGGCTGGAGGGTCTCCAGAGCTCTGATCAGTATGACCAGCACTCTCTGCTCCCAGCCCTGCCCTTGGCACTCTATCTATTCTATTGCTTTGGGAGCAAGAGGGATAAAAAGGTTGCAAATAGCAATCATACCACCTTTTCAAAATCCTATTTTTATGTCACTAAAATGCACCATCAGACCATGATCAAATGAACTTGAGAACAGATGAAACCAGATGTTGATGCTGAATAGACTTACCAGATGATGGAGGCTCACATGGTGCCTGACCATGTTTAAGTCAACAGTAGATCACATGTGTATGACTGTGTTCTCTTGAGATTGATTATTGCCTAGTGATGCCAAATCTATCTTGGCTTGTGTAACCACGCCCTATGACACTCGCACAAGAATGAGGTCTGCTAATAGCACATATCTCAGAACAGATCCCTGTTATTAAATGACCCATTACTCCATATATCTTCAGGGAAGGTAATCAAAATATTAAGGAACAGATATATAGCATACAATCAAGGAGGAGAGTCATATAATGAGCAATATGTCCACCTCCAGGCAAACTGGATTTGGGTCTGGTGGTTTGCTATGAGCATCTATTTGTCCAGATCTGTCTGAAACAAACCATCACTTCCAAGCCACAAGCATACTTCTGTCATTTACCAATAAATTACTCAGCTGAACACAGACTTTTCTTAATAAAGGTTGTTTGGAATTGTAATTATACAGAATGCTTGGCACTGGCCTCTGAGTTATCAACCTATGCAAACAAAAAAATTTGTATTGACTAGTAAAACAATGACTTACAGGAAAGACTCAAGAGGATTTTCCAGTGTATAAATAAAGCTTGGAGTGTGCCTCAAAGAAGAGACTCTGGAATTTTCTCTCATTTCTGGAACTGTAGAGTCACAGGAGACATCCCAAAATATATACAACTATTCTGACCCTCAGCAGCTCCAGTTATCCATGCACTGCTGAAGATTTCCAAACTCCAAGCTCAGTCCAGGAGGACACAATCCTGACCCTCCTCATACAAAGCATAGTAATCTATCAAGACCCAGGAGCCTGCCTGGCCCAGCACAGACAAAAGTCCTGTTCTGTCTGAGAATTCTGGCAAGGAAGAGTCTGAGGTCACTGAAAGATATTTTTTTTTTAATTTTGTATCCAGGTGCCCCAGGAGAACATGTCTCTGTACAAGAAAAATGAGCTTTCAAGTAGACAGAGATTTAAATAATAGCATAGCTCACAGCTTATCAGAACTGGCAGAATCTTCCGTCTATCCCTTAAGCTACTCCTATGGCTGTTCATAAATGCTGGGATTTTGTTGCCTGGATCTGGCTCACAAGTGAGCAGCAAAGGTTGGGCGGGGGGGCCTAGTGCTTTCCAACCAGGAAACACAATTATGGAAAGCGTGAAACTGTGGCAGACAAGTGACAAAACCAAAAAACAAAATAATGCTCACGGGCTGGAGAGATGGCTCAGCGGCTAGGAGCACTGGCTGCTCTTCCAGAGGACTTGGTTCCAGCACCAGCAACCACATAGTCACCCCCAATTATTTGTAACTCCAGTTCCAAGAGATCTGATGCTTTCTTCTGTTCTTCAGTGGGCACTGTGCAATTGTGATACACAGACATACATGCAGGCAAAACACCCATACACATACAACAAAATAACCAGTCTTCTCTCAAAATGTCAGTGCTCTCCCTGGCATCTTGTTACTCAGGTTTAAAAAAAAAAAAGAATCCTTAAGTTTGACAGTATTCTTTTCCCTCCTGAAAAAGTATAAATAAGAAAAGCTCTCAGTTAGGCTTCTGTCATATGGTTACGGGAAGTCAAGGGGAAAGAGATGTCCATTTCTTTTGCATTTTTACAGTCGCTGTTCTATCCATCTGCCCACACGGGCCACTTACCTTTGAATTCTGTAGAAACTCAGCAGAGAGGTACCCTCATACCCAGTAAGTCCCTGCAGAAGAATGCTTCCACAGAGTATGCATAGGGTGTAAGTCATTCCCTAGTCCATGAAGACGCTGCATATTTTCTGTGTTGTCTCGTGGACTCACAGAAAAACCACAGAGTTAACAAGCGATTGGATCACATGAAGATATTTGTCAAAGACAGATACTGAATCCAGGCTACCCAGTTACAGGTTTCTGGTCCTGTAGAGCCAGTGTGTCTTCCTTTCATCTTCATAAGTGCAGGGTCTGATCCAAGCGTGAAGTTATTCAACCCCGCAACAAGTACCGACCTACATCCTATGAGAGTGGTCTCAAGTGTCTGTGTTGTAATGATGGCTCAAAATCTATTTAGGGGTTACATCTCACCTCTTCTCCCCAGTGAAGCAATTGGCAATAACGTGGGGACAAGGAACCATCAGATTAGAACTTTGACTAATAGGATGGGGTCAATGATTTGACCAAATCAACATTTCACAAAATTGGTGACTGGCTCAGAACCTTGGCTCAAGAATAAAGATCTAGACCCCTATAGAGATGGGGTCTAGAGAATGCTTCTTTAGTGCACATACAAGATCACTAGCTGTTCAAAGAAACAAGTCTCCAACTGGAGATTATGGAGAATAATAACACACTCCTGTCAATTGTGCTCATGTTAATCAATCAAGAATAATGAATGATTGATCTTTGGGAAGAGTCAGGGATTCACACATGGATCCTGTAACTTTTCCAATATTTTACTTGATTTCGAAAGCTAAAATAAATACTGATAGAAAACATGGGTATGTATGGATTTGACACACTCAGTAAATCCTCTGTATTTTAGACCAAAACTATCTTATAAAAAATTACTTTCTGCAATTCTTCACTATAACCTCTCCACTCCAGCACCTCCCACATCTCTGCTTTTACCTGAACATGTCTCTTTGAGATTGTCCTTCCTCTTCCCTGAGCTGGATATCCACAGTGAAGAGGATACTTTTCTTTGTGTTTACTTAATGAAGTATCTAGGACTGGTCTAAGGCCCAAATCTAAGCACAAAATTTCACTTATTTTTTTCCTTGTATGCAGGCTAATATTAATTTTATTCTTGTCCTAGTATCGTTTCTATTGTTGTGGAAAATACCCTGACCAAAGGTGACTTTGAGGAAAAAAATGGTTTATTCATCTTATAGTTCCAAATTACAGGCCATCAATTTGAGAAGTCAGGATATTTAAAGCAGGGTACTCAGCAATTATTATCCATGTTATGCCTTTAAGTGTATCTAATGGTATGCTTGACAAGTTGAAAAGTTTCTTTGAGGCAGAAATTTGACAAATGGAAGGAATGAGGGCAAAACCTAGAGACATTTTTCCTCTATCACTGACCAACTGATAATCTATTTAGTGTAGGCAGGATTAAGCAATCTGAAAATCTGAAATGCTCCCAATCAAATATTTCAGAGCCCTTCATTGTCTTATGTGAAAACTCCACACATTTCCTGAGTCAAAATGCATGTATCTGGAAAATATTATATTGTGGTGGCTAGATTTCGTCAACTTCCCATAACCTAAAATCACCTGAGAAAAGAGCCTCAGCTGAGGAATTGTCCAGGTCAGGTTGGCTCCTGAGCATTTCTGTGAGGGATTGTCTTGATTGGTAACGATGCCAGTCCATTGTGGGTGGAACCATTCCCTAGGCAGGGTCCTGAACTATGTAAGACAGAAGAAAGCTACATAACTACAAGAATGCATATTTCCTCACTTTTCTCTTCACTGTGGATATCCTGTGACCAGCTTCCTGGGTTCCTGCCCTGGTCTTCTCAAATTGATGACCTGTAATTTGGAACTATAAGATGAATAAACCATTTTTTCCTCAAAGTCACCTTTGGTCAGGGTATTTTCCACAGCAAGAAACGATACTAGGACAAGAATAAAATTATTACTAGCCTGCATATAAGGAAAAAATAAGTGAAATTCATGCTTAGATTTGGGCCTTAGACCAGTCTTAGATACTTCCTTATGTAAACACAAATCCTCTAAATATAAAGAACCCCAAAATCCAAAACACTTTTGCTTCCAAGTATCTCGGATAAGGGGTATTAACTGTATTACACTTGCATGCCTTCTCTCTTAGTATGTGGGCAAGCCATCTGACTGCTAAGAACTCAGCTTCCTTGTCTGTAAAATGTCATGATTCACTCTAAGACTGTGGTAAGTTCACATATGTGACACATAGCAGACAGACTCTTAAAGCATGGAAACCCATGCATGTGTAATGTCATAAACCCATGCATGTGCAATGTCATTTGTCCACTGCTTTAAAATGTTTTCCTCTACGGCTTCAATAACTGAGTTACAAAACCAGATGTATTAATGGATTTATTAGCATAAGCAAGAGCCCAGTCACCTTTGCTATTTTTATATGGCGTTAATAGTTCTCTTCCTTTAATAATAATTTTTAAAGCTCCAAGGAGTATTCAGAGAACAGGAGACAGGCAGAAACCCAGAAGGACAGCATGGCCCTAGAAAGCTGAGGTTGTCTTCATCAGCACCCCATTTTATGCCAACCTCATTTTATTCATGGTGTGCCCCTTGTTTGACCCTCAGATTTCAGGTCTGGGAAATAGAACCAAATGGAACATGAAAGGTAAAATGAGACCCAGCCACACACAGAGAGCCCTGTCTGTCTTCAAGTCAAAAGTTGGCTGAACCACAAAGCTTCACCTGGTTTTCAGTAAAAACCACATTGAACCACCTTTTTTTTTTTAATTCATGGTTTCAGTTTGAAAATGAGGTTTCATGCAAAGTCTGCCCCAGTTTCAGAAGTGTTCCTTGGCAGAGCTTGGGCACATCTTGAGCTAATACGACTCTACCTCATTGGCACTTCAGGTCAGCCAGCATTGGGGGATGCTTCTGGGTCTGCCTCTGAAGGCCCAGGGTTTGAGCAACCTTGCTTATGCAATGATGTACATGACTAAAAAACATCAGGCATAAAAACAAGACACACCATTTAATTAGTTCATCTCTTTGCTCTTGGATTTTCCAAGAACAACAACAACAAAAAAAAGACAATGAACCAAAATAGGAGAGGAGTTTGTTCTATAAATTCCTTATACACAAGGAATCAAAGAAGAGATATGAAGTAATTCCTAGAATAATCCCGGCTGGGGCCCCACATGTTCAGAATCACTGAGATAATGAACACAAATGAATGTTAGAAACCCATACAAGCATGGGTGAAAACAGTATCAGTTCTCCCTCCCTGGGATTTTTTTCCTGTGTATGCAGAGGGATGAGTATTCACATAGGTACATGTGTGTGTGCATGTATGTGTATATGTGTGTGTGTGTGTGTGTGTGTGTGTGTGTGTGTGTGTG
>CAJQZJ010032218.1:1502558-1540899 GCA_907164525.1 Lophiomys imhausi | reverse complement strand
TGTGTGTGTGTGTGTGTGTGTGTGTGTGTGTGTGTGTGTGCATGGAAGCCAGAGGTCAGCTTTTGGTGTCACTCTTCCAGAGATACCACATCTTGTTTTTTGAGACAGAGTCTCTCCTTGGGACATGGAACTAAGTGGGCTAGGGCAGATGGCCAGCAAGCCATAAATCTGCAAGTCTCCTCTTCCCCAGTGCTGGAATTATGTATGTATACCAGCACACTTGACTTTTTGTGTAGGTTCTGGGGATTGAATTCAAGTGTTCAGGCTTCCACAGAAAGCAGTTCACTGACTGAGCCATCTCTCCAGTCCCTCAGTGGGGATACCTCCATAGCCTGGGATCAGTGGTACATTCCACCCTGCATTTATATAGTATACCTGCTATAACTCATATATGAACTTGGAAATACTGGAAAAGATCAAAATGTTCCTTAGATGCTTAGAGTGCTGAGCCCTTTACTCTGAGTGATAATGACTTTTGGAATAGGGTTGGTCTTACGAATTTCTCTTGGGAGGGCAAACAAATGTTGATCCACCCCAGAAAGGACAACAGTGATCAACCAAAGAAACAATACCAGCCTTCCCTGACTTGGGAACCAATAATTTTAAATGTGGTTATTTACAGCAGCATGGGCAACTTAGAGTGGCTATAGTGCAGAAGAGAATCTCTCTCTCCCACAGCAACTGTTCACCATATCTGTATCCTTAGGGAGAAGCAGAGCCTGTGAGCCCTTCCCGGCAACGGCCAAACCACTGGTTCTCAATCATGTGCAGTTTTCAGTGCAGATAGCCTCGGGCACTGAGAGGTCACAACAGCCATGACGTGTCCAGCAGACAGATTTCTACAACCATCAGCCAGAATTGTCAGTGACAGGAACTGAGGCCATCGCTGTCCTCTTGGTAGGCTGAGCTAGAACTTAGAATTTGTAAGAGTAGTTATGGAGGATTGTTGTCCAGAAACACAGGGAAGAATAGGCCGAGTCAGCAGCAAAGCCTTGATTACATGGAAAGCTTCTAGAGAAAATGAATGGCTTGTTTAAAATACCTCAGCCTTGTGTAGTTCATCATAAAAATTCAGACACAAATATCCTTCGAATACGACTCTGTCAGACCCAGTTCCTAGGGAGGTCATGTGATGTGGCCAGTCCAAATCAGGGGCTCGCTCACACATTACAGATATTTGTCCATCTTCTGTCTTTCTCACCCACAGACAAAGCTTGCACCAACCACTGTGCTCTAAGGTCACAGGTACCCGAGTGGGAATATCTTTCAGGAAACTGGGGACGCGAATAGAAGACTCACACATCTGCATCCTCCCTCTGCAAAGGAACCTAGGAAGAAATCCATACAAGGGACTTCCATCCAGCAGGCTAGTAAATCTGTCCATATCAGGGCTCAGTCTGGACTACACCAGTTTGGGAGACTCTCATGAAAAATGAAAGGTTTGACGATCTTTCGGAAATTTAAGTCAGGAAGTCTGAGTGATGAGAACTGAGCAAACACTAATGTAAAGTCATATTTAAAGATAGGACCCAGAAAATCGCTGAAAGTGAAGTGGGCCAAAGGTAGCCTCAGGCTTTTCAACCCATGGGTTTAATCTTTGCCACTACATGAGACAGAAAGGGGAGGGTTGGGGAAGGGTGCCTGTGTACCACAGGCTGCTCTCCACCAGTAGGAAGGCAGATTCTCATCGTTCTGCAGAACCAATCAATACAAAATCCCAGACAACGTTTCCCTCTAAGTACAAAGTCATGTCTTGACTAGCTGTTGAAGTCTATAGACTATAATAAATAAGTTGAATGCATAGCATCTGCTTTACACAAGATTGATTGAGGGTAATGTTTTATTTCCGTGATAGAGTCACTGTGGAAGTCTGTCAACTTGCTTGTGTCCCGGATGAGGGGACAGTTCATGTCATGAAGAAGCAAATAGAACTTACATTTCCAACTCTTTTAAGGAACATGTGTTTGTTTTAGGGGTGTTTCATTTGTTTGCTATTTGGGGCAATACATGTGACAACTGTCTTTATGTAGAGAATAAAGAGGGTCAAATGGGGCCAGTAAATACAACGATCTCACTTCCAAAGGCCTCTTGGCACAGACCCTAGTAAGAACTTCTACTTATTTAATTACGATGGAATTGGAAGACGTTTTATTCTAGAATATTGGATATGAAGTCCAAAAACAACTGGACATCTCTCTCTCTCTCTCTCTCTCTCTCTCTCTCTCTCTCTCTCTCTCCACACACACACACACACACACACACACACACACACACACACACACACACACATGAATTCCAGACCCCAAGGGGTCAACACTGGTCTCTCTAACTTAGTATGTTATAAATATCTGAGAGTCTAAGCCATGGACAGTGAAATTTCCAGTTTTTCTAGTGAAAATGAACTAATCTAGGTACTATTAAAGTGAATGAACCACAAAACGAGATGAGCAGTGGGATGTAAAAGTGTCACATGACACTCAATGGTAAACCATTAATGAGTTTAAGAGAAAATATTCTAAGCCATAGTTAGGAGATTAAGTTTGTAAGTGATCAGTTACGAGCATGCAAACGGTCATTAATTTTGTCCCAGAAGTGGCTCTTTCAAGGGAGACCATCAGCTCAGTGACTGCCTCTTCTGGGCAGCCACAGAAACCCTTCATAAAGCATTGGTGAACCACACAACATGTCGTTATACTTGTTCTATGTAATACATGGTGCTTGAGGTTTGATTGCTGCAATCGTGGGCCTCGGGGAAGAGGTCCTGCTGCTGGCTCTTATCTTCCTATCTCCTGCTCTTTTGCTGACTGAGCTCTAGCTTCTGATATACACAGCTTCTCCCTCAACCCAGCAAAGACAAGACATTCATTCCCACCCTTCCTTCAACAAAAACTGTGTTTGAACAAAGGACATAAGGTGCACAGCAAGGGTGATGGAAGGATACGTGAGAGCCGGATGCACTCAGGGCCAGGTAGATGGCAAATGGATAAATGATAGATAAACGATTAATAAAAATTGTTATGTGCCTTAAGAATGGTCAAATGATGAATGTAGTTTGAATAAGAATGGTTCCCATAGGCTTATTTATTTGAATGTTTGGTTCCCAGTAGGGGGACCATTTGGAAAATATTAGAAAGTGTGGCCTTGTTGGAGGAAGTGTGTCACTGGGGTGGGGTGAGCTTTGAGGTTTGAAAAATCCAGAGCAGACTCAGTCCCACTCCATCCCCTTGCTACCCGTGGACCAATGTAAGCTCCAGCACCATGCTCCCTGCTATGATGATCATAGACTCATGCTCTGAAACTGAAAACAAGGCCCCGATTAAATGTTCCCTTCCATATGTTGTATTGGTCATAGTATCTCTTCATAGCAATAGAATAGTAACTAAGACAATATACTTTCTTAAAATGGACTTTTAAAAAGATTGATTTGTGTGTAAATGGGCATTTTGCCTACAAGCATGGCTGTGCATTATGTGCAAGTAGTGCCTGCAGAAGCCAGAAGAGGGGTCAGATCCCCTTGGAACTGAACCTCCCATTCTCCACAAGAGCAACAAATGCTCTTAACCACTGAGTCATCTCTCTGGTCCCATCTTAAGATAAATTAAAAAACAACTCTATTATGACTTCAAGTATTCCGAAGTTAACAAACTTCCAAATCTTGGCCTTTTGCCACATCCATCTTATTGTTCACTTATTATTCAGAAATCAATTAAGGGAAGTTAAGGAATGACAAGTTCCATGCTGCCTCTTTCAAGGTCTGGGCTTTGATTGGCAGCTGCAATGTGTTCTAATAAAAGTTCCTTTGCTATGAAGAGTGGAGCCAACATTGCATTTCCTCATAGCTCTATGGAGTTCAACACTATGTTCATAAGCCCATTGCAACTCTAAGTTAGTTCAACACAGGGCACATGAACACGTACCTTTATTTTTACTTTTAAACTTTTTATTATCCTTCTTTATTTATGTGTATGGAACAGGGGCGCACACACCATGGTATACACATGGAGGTCAGAGGACAGCTTGAAGGAATTGTTTCTCTCTCCATGTGAGGCCAAGATATCAAACTCAGGTTATCAGGCTTGGCGACAGGGACTTTACCCACTGAACCATCTCAAATGGCCCAAGACTTTTATTCTGATGTACTACTTAATCTCTCTGACCCTGTGTCCTCATGTATACAGTTGTGATAAATACTTAGTATTTATGTAATTTTATAAGATTGCTGTGATTGAATAGGCACATTTATACATAGATGACAGCACAGATAATGTGTATGTTTCTGACACACACATCTCACTTTACAAAAGGTCAGTCTGTGGTTGATTTGGTACTGAGACCCAGAACTATGTAAGTCTCTCAATCCCTGGTTTTCTCTTTACATTTTGAAATAACCTGAACACACAGAAAAATTACAATAATAATGCAAAGATTGTCTCCATTCAGGCTGGCCAACTGTTCACGTCTTGCCACACTCACTCATTTTTTTTTAGGAGCCAGCTATGGGTCCATAATAGTCAGGAAAATGGGATCTTCCCTTAGTGGGAGGACTATATGAGCTCACACACACAAAATCCAGTGCCCATGCATAGACAGACATGGAACACATAGCAGGACAGCTGACTGAAGTGGGATGTAGTGAAGGAAGTGTGCCTCCTCCAGGTGAAGGGCAGGGGGTGACCCGTAGGAACTGAACCAAGGCCTTGGAGGATAGGAGTGTCCCCCTGACAGCACCAACCATCAGTGTCAAGACAAGCCATGCTTTGCCACATCTGTGTTCTCAAAATGAGGGGGCTCAATTTAAAAGAAACAGATCTTCAAAGGGATTGGGTGTATTGGGAAATATCAGAGCTTTGAGCCTAACCTCATTCTGCTGCTGATCATGGAGGGGGCCACTTACGGCACCCTAGCACTTGTCATTGCAGGGGGTAGGACTCTGTCGTCACTCCCCACATGCTGACAGCCTTGCAGTGTAGGTCAGGATTCCCTGACTCCCCGGCTCTGGGAAGTGACTTTCTCTTCCATTCATTTAGCTGTAGCAACTTCATGAAGACAAGGAACCCCACTCCACCCCATGGTTCACACACACTACTCCAGAGCATAGTGTGCTCTTACAGCCATCCTCTCAAGAGACAAGCCATAAACCCAAGAAGGAAGAAGCTCAGCTCCAGCCCTTCCTATTCATGGAAGAACGCACACAGATGTTGCCAGAACAGATCCAATCCATACCTTGTAACGCGCTCTGTATCACATAAAAACAGCCCTCGACATGATCAGTTTCGCAAAGCAAGCGTGACACAGGTCGTGGTCCTCCCTTCAGTTCTCATTCGGCTTTTGACTTATTTGTGGTGAGTTATAATTAGATTGTGCCTTTTGCCTTTCTTCTGCAACTGATAACGTGCTAAAAATCCTGGCCATGGTCCATGACTGCAGTCGCTTATGGATTTTGGTCTTTTTCTTTTCTTTCTTTCTCTTCTTCTTTTTCTTCTTCTTTTTTTTTTAAGCACATGACACCATATGCATGTGTTCCATATTCCTGGCATATAGGAGAGTCGCTGAGAGATATCATATGGTCTCCTGGCAGAAGTACAAAGTGCCTCTTGCTGTTTGATCTTCTGTCTCAAACTTAAATGCAAAATCTGATAATTGGGTCAGGCAGGAGAAGAAACTGCACAACAAAGTCTTTTTCCTTTCCCTTCCTTTCCTTTTTCTTCCTCTTTTTCTTCTCTCCTCTCCACACCCCTCCCTTTTCATCCCATCTCTTTCTCATCTCTCTTTGTCTTTCTCTCCTTTGTCTCTCCTCTCTCTCTCTGTCTCTCTCTCTCTCTCTCTCTCTCTCTCTCTCTCTCTCCACAGAGACACACACACACACACACACACACACACACACACACACACTTTATCTCTTGGTAAAGTGTTCTGAGAGTACAATGGAAGACAGAAGTTGGAAAACCATCAACAGCCTCTCCTGTTAATTCCCTGTCACAGTAAAATGGCTGTCTGCCCTATTAGCAGTCATTAACAGGCGATGTTTATGAGCAAAGGCCATGATAGAGGCACATTTACTTGTTTAGAAATAGTACTTTTGCCTTTTTCAAACTTAGGTTTGTTTAATGTAAAAGGAGCCCATTTTTCTCTCTCTGGCTCAGGCCATTAAGCCCAGAGGTTTGTACTTCAAAGGGCTCCAAATGAAAACTGCACTTCCTTCTCTCACAGAAGCGCCAGGACTATGATAAGTCTGACTTAAGCCTCTCTGCCACTCAACAGTTTCTAAGTGGGGAGACAAAACTTTTCATTCTTGATTTCATCACTCCAAGACCTGTTTCAGAATTGCCCGTGTGATTGCTATGATCTTGTGTAAACCCAAACGTGGCTTCCAAAAACTACAGACATTCACCCATCACCTCTTCTATGCAGACCGCATCTCACAAGAGACAAAACTCATCCTCAGCCTCTTGTGTTCAAATCACAGAGGGCAGTCACTCACCCCCACTGGTCACTATGGTTTTCTACACAGCGTGGCCATGTGCTCACTGGGATAGATGCTCCACTGACTCTCCTACAGCAGTGCTAGAATGTTACAGAAGCCCCCGGTACTTGACAAGGAAGTAGCTAGGAACAAGGCACACTAAATCACTCCTCATGTGTGCTCCATTATCAATATTGGCACCTGGACTCGGGATAAAAGAATGTCCTGAGCAGTCATGGTCTTGAATTGAAAAGACAACAAAGAAGCCACTTGAGGTGATAAGGTAGGGAAAGGCTGTTGCCTCTGTACAGACATGGATCTTAGGGATGACAGCAAATGCAACCAGTCAGTCCTCACTCCAATGACTTCCCAAGTCCTTGAGTTTTAGAGGGTCCTGTCCACATTTGACATCAGTAGGGGCTACATTCAAGAACCTTGCCAAGCACAACCCTCATTTCTAAAATTTCCCAGCGTACCTTTCAGTTTGTCCCATGCTGTTTTGCAGATCTAATGTACCCTATGTTGAGATGTGTTGCTTTGAAGGGATCCTATGGCGGCCAAAGCTGTTAAGTCTCCATGGGACCTGCAGAGAGCAGGGAGCCAACCCCTAGGAGGTCAAACTTGAACCACAAGAGTCTGCTACCTGTATCTTGAGAGCAGGGTAAAGCTCAGGAAGGCTATGGGAAGTTGGGCCTGGGTGTGAGTCTGGGAATCACAGCAGCCCCAAATGTCTGTCATTGTTTTGCATGGATGCCCAGTACTGCAAGCAAGAGGAGTGGGGGACATCTGTCCTGAGTTCCCCTCAGCACCTGCATCCGAGTGCCCCAGAACAAGGTTTCAGCTGTCACAGAAAAGATGTACCTCTGAAACGGATGACTCTGTGATCCCATTGGTGGATTGCTGCCCTGGGAACAAGCAGCCATTGTCCTCTCAGAGTACAGCATAGGGCTGTCAGTCTTCTACTTACACTCCTCATAACTAAGGCAGAAGAGCCTGCTGGGGCATTTCAGGGACTCCAGGATCTACATCCTTGGCTCGTCCAGCTGTTAACATCACGTCATAGCTCACCACTCTAAGCTAACCCATCACCTTTCACCATTGTGGAGTGGAATATCCTTTTCCTCTTTAAAAACAGCACCTCGGGCATTCCTGGGAAAAGTTCTGTTTCTGGGGACCTATGACCAGATCCATCCCTAAGCCATCTTTCCAGTTCGGAACACACAGAGTACTTGTCTGAGCGACTGTCTTTCATGTGGTGACTGTGAAGCCTTGCATGGTCATCTGTAATGGGGTCGCTCACGTGTCGCCTCACCTGGAAGTCCACTGGGAGAGGTGGGGAGGACAGGCTTGGGTACTTAGATTGCAATGTCCCCTTCTCCCTTCTCCTGCTATGTGGCTTCCAGAAAGCACTTAACTTTGGGGTCTTGATTTGCACAATTGCTCACTGGGGTAATAAAAGTACCCATCTCATAAGACTGTAAGGATTAAGCAAACTGATACATTAAATCCACTTAAGACAGTGCAGGGCGTTTTGTAAAACACCAATGATCAGCTCTCACTACCCACTGTCTTTAGATATTATTTTTACTTTCCTGCCACCATAGCTGATGAACTATATTTGGGCATAGGTGATGTAAGTCGGGTTCCTACTCTGCCACTCTTAGCTGTGGTGAACTTAGGCAAATGGGCCTCTGAGCCTTAGTTTCTGTATTGATTAAACAGGGCTCTGTCGTTTATGCAAGTGTGCAGACGAAGTCAAAGAAGGCAAGTGCTTTGGCAAGACATTTTTCCACTGAGGACATCAGGGTGACACTGTGGGGACAGCTCCATGGTGGCCCACATGGGATGTGGCCAGTCCCTAGCCATCCCTCTCCTGAGCAGGAATAGGGCAGGAGCTATCAGTGTGACTCTGTCCACCATGGTGTGAAAATCCCACCCACACCCAAGTCAAGCCTTTGGCAGCTTTTCCCTGAAGCTGTGGAAGCAGGTCAAGGGTGATGAGGACCAGGAAATGGCCCTGATGCACAGAACCCCACAGCATTCCCCTGCTCATATTCATGTGTATGTGTATGTGTGTGCCTGTGAGTGTGTGCGCCTGTGTTTGTATGTGTGTACATGAGTGTGTGTGACCATGTGTGAGTGTGTGTGCCTGAGTGTGTGTGTACATGTGAGTATGTGTATGCATGTGTGAGTGTGTGTACATGTGTATCCATATCTGTGAGTATTGTGTACCTGTGTGTGTGCATGTGTGTGTACTTGTGTGTATGTGCACCTGTGTGTGTGTTCACTCTCTGTATCTCTGATTGTCACCTGATGAGTCCATAACTGGTGAGTATGATCACCAGGAAACCTAGGAAGGCCACAGAGGCTCCAGGGAAAGTAAACAAGACCATGCCATCCTTTCTGCAAAGATTCAGAGGATGCTCTGCACCCTTTACCTTTTTTTAAGTGTATTTTTCTTGCAGGTGGGAGCAGAAGAGCCTTTTCCCCTTTATTTTTTTCCTGCCTTTTCTTTTGTGATGAACTTCATTCCTTCAGCTCCTTTTCAGTTAATGTGTTCTTTCCCTGAGAGAGGTATCTATGTGAAGATGAAGGATTGAGCCCTGCGAACCAGGGAAGGAGACTGACCCAGAGGCTGGGGGATCCTCAGGACAGCACAATAACACTTCAGATGACTTTGATTGTTAGTTGCTGCCCCGCCTGTTACTGCTTCCTGAAAGTGTATGAATGAAGTGTGGAATGCTGGCCTTGAGATGTGTGTGGTCTTTATCTGTGAGAAAAGAAGATTTTGTGTACATGTGTGGATGAGAGCATACATATGAGATAAGGGGCATGTGTGTATGAGGAAGAGAGAGTGCTGGATGCACTTCCAAGTATATATGTACATGTGCAAGGACAGGTGTGCTTCTGACTGTATCTGTATACATGTGTGCACATCCATGAATTTAGGAATGCTGCCTGTATGGGTATGTACATGTCCTGTGGGTATGTGCATACATGTAAATGTGTGTGTGTGTGCGCACGCTAAGGCCCCTGTAGGTAGTACATACATGTGCATGCATGTAAGTGTGTGTGTGTGTGTGTGTGTGTGTGTGTGTGTGTGTGTGCTGTGACCCCTGTAGGTACTGACCAGATGCTGTTCTCTCAACAAGACCAGCAGTGACCCGATGCCCTTGCATTCAAAGCACACAGATGTGGAGGCTCAGGAAGGGCTGACTCACCTGGTCACAGAGCGGGGTTCTGTCAGAGGCTGGATAACAAATCAGAATGTATTTTCCCTCCCACTAGGCCATTCTCCTTCACTCTTGTGTACTTTGAAAGATTCCCCCACCTCTGAGGTCACCCAGTGACACACACACACACACACACTCCACCCCTGGGCCTTATACCCTCTTCTGGATTTTCAACACCTGCCCAGAGGGACATACAATTAGGTCTGGAGGGTGGCACCATCCTCACTTCAATGCCTTCTACACGGTAGAATGTAGACTTTGCGGCATCATCCATCCTTGTAACTTTCTGAGGAAGACAGCCTCAAGTGTGTTAGCGTAGTAACCACCGTCGGTGGTCACTTAGTTGAGCTGAGTTGACTTTTCTTGATATGGTTAGCACATGACTTCCAACTGTTCTCAGTTGACCATAGTCACAGAGCAGTGTCCTGGAGTCTAGGGGAGCCAGAATGAGCTTTTGGGAGCTGAGAGGAAGGCTCTTGCATATGTAGGATATTTGCGGGGCCTTCCTTCCTGTTACAGAGACCCAGCTACAACAAGGTCATGGTCCTGGACACAGGAAGATGGCCAAGGGAACCCAGCACCCTAAAGGCTCTGTAACTGGGGATCTACTGCTTGACACGTTAGAATGACATCTGAGTATTTAAACCACATGGAGAGCGAAGCGCCGTAGAGCATGTCTGTCTTATCTCCTCCGTGCCGATGCCCCTCTTACACCCACATCTTACCCCTATTGTGGAACTTGCAAGATTCTCAGGAGACCGACCCTGGTGAGGCGGGAAGGTGATTGCTGTAGGCCAAGTTACCCATGAGCTTTCAAAGGAATATCTCGGTCACTTTTTACAAAACAGCACAGGGAGAATTTAGGCTTGTGCCTGAGGAAGTGTGGTATTGCACAGCCCATAAATGGACCACTTTTATGGTCCAAGACACTCTGGCCTAACTTTTAGATGACCCAAGCATAGCTTCCAAATGCTGCAGTGAAGTGGTTAGGAGAGAAACATCCACACAGCAATAGCATAAATTGTCAAGGGAACCCAAGATTTATAAGAAAGGAGTAGGGAAACGTCCCTGAGATTCCAAATTGCTACAGCTTGTTTTCTTACTGACTTCCTGAGGAAGCAGGCTTCCAGATCCATCAGAAGCAGTTAAGAGTGGAGTTAATAGTAGAGAAGCCATTTTGTTTTGACCAAACGGATGGTCCCATTTGAGTTCTCATCAAACTCTTAAGTTGCAAAGGGAGTTTGTTCCCTTCTTGCCTTTGGCTAAACACAGCCTCTGTGTTTAAAAAATGTTTAGTGGAAGCGAAAAAACAAAGTGCAGTGAACTTACAAGACATCAAAAAAATCTATAAACTTAGAAACACAAATAGAACTTCCATTAAAATGGAAAAGAGCTTTGAAATTTGGAACAGCGCAGATGGAGAACAGCATAGCCCAGAGACATAATAATTCACCAGGAAAGGAGTTCACCCTTAAGACCAGAGAGAAGGTCCCTGCTGCTCCTCACAGAAGGTCGCTTAGGAAGCCATATTATCGATGCTCCGTGGCTAACGTCACCCCTCACTTTAGAAACTAGAATACCAAGCTGAGTCGAGGTCAGATGTATTACTCTTAGGAGCTGTCCCTGAGTGTCCTGAAGTCACTTGCCTCTGTTCTGTCAATGTGGAAGTTAGTGCTAATTGTAGGGTCCACATAACCCCACGGGGACTGAAGTTCCATGAATGAGTCTCGCGAGACTTCAAAATCTGCTGTGGAGAAGTAACCCAGACCGTGTGTCCAACCTAGTGGGTCGTGCTCTCAGGTGATGAGCCCAGACATTGGAGATTTGACGAATGAATATCCTTGGCTTAAGAACCTTGCTGGAGTCTGGGGAGATAGTTTCTGTTGTGCAGACATGAGAATCTGAGTTGGATCCCCTGAGCCACATTCAAGAAACCCAAGTACATTACAGTGTGCCTGTTACTTCAGTGCTGGGGCCCAAAGAAAGGACAATTCCTGGGGCTTGATTGACAGCCAGTTATCGATTCAGTGAGAGAGCCTGCCTCAAAATATAAGGTGGAGAGAGACTGAGGAAGACACTCAGTGTGGACCTCTGGCCCCTACACCAAGCTCACACGCATGAGAACATGTACCCACACAAATACATACAGAATAGTGTTAGGTTTTGTTAAAAGCAGGTCACAAGTAACCATGCTACTTATGAGTTCTTATGCTACCTTGTATTTTATCTTGACAGTCATCAATGAGGCCATGAGGGAGTCGGTTGACAAAATATTTCCTGAATGGGAGGATTCCTTTAGAGGACAAGTCCCTTCTCCTTCCATTGTCACATACCCTAACCCCGAGACATCAACTGGACGCCTTGTACACCTAGTGCTCCCTCTGCACTCTCCATGGTGTTTACAAACACATTAAATGCTGTATCAGCTAGTGTGATCATGAGCATCCCCATAAGTAATTCTAGTGGCAAAAATTAAACACAGTTGACCAAGAAATAAGCCAGTTATCTTGCTGGGTAGTGGCCAAATGTGAGAGGGTTTCCACTGCTACTCAAGACCAGGAAGATCTCAAGATGTCGTTGAGCTTAACCTTAGATTAACCCAGTTCACCACAGTCATCACACTCCGGCTGCTTGAGTAACACAAACTGATTTACCTAAAAAGTTCACGTATCCAAGTGGTTCATCGCCGTCTACTCTCCCCCCACACAAAGTCTTCCTGATCATATCAGAGAGCAAGGCTGTCTCTTCTTATGCTCTGCCATGTTGCTCTGCACCCAGCTCGCCGGATAAAGTACAGGGAAGGCTTGGGGACCAGGCTGGCATGAGGCCCCCATTCCTCTCATATATTAATGGCAGGTTTGGTCACCACTCAGCTTCTAATTATTAAAGGGTCCCATTCATTTCCTGTCAGGAGAGATGGGAAGTGGATTTACTTTCCACGTGATTCTATCTCTGCCAGACACAGAAAGCTCTGCTCCTCGGGAGTCCAGAGTTTGTCCTCACTGGTGCTCCACACTTCTCTGTTGTTGCTGGATCCCCCAGTCGTGCCACTGAGTCCTGTTCTGGGTCTCTATCTGTGCTTCAGGACCCATTTCCACATCTGCCTCGCTCAACATCTCTATGCTTACTGATCTCCTTGGGCTCAGGTTCCTACTGGAACATAGCCCTTACAATGTCCACTGGTGCCATGAATGGAAAAGGTTTAGTACTGACATGGACACCTTGTCTATCATCTCCCAGGTGCGGCCATTAAATGAGCCACCTACTGTGTGTGAGCCAAAGGCCAGTTGCAGCACAAGCTTAATGACCCCAGAACCCTCAGAAAAGGTTAGAGGTTGCCAGGATAATAGAGCTTGGGTTTGTAAACACTATCAAATGGCCAGAGAAGCCTCATTCTAGGACCTGTGTGGAGAGTGGACATCTGTGATCACGAGGGGTATCAAGAATGTAGGAGTGGTCCAAAGGTCCCCAATGAGCACACCACTGCCCTGTGACTATGATGAGGCAGGGGAGGTGTTGGAGGCTCCCAAGACACACTCTGAATGGAATGGGCACTCCTTCTATAGCACGCATGGGGCACATACTCTGGCCGTATTCCTCTTAGAAAGGAAGTGGCCCTCCTCAGGTGCCCACTGCCCAGAATCTCATTGGTATTTAGAACACAGGTCTCCAGAGGAGCCTCTTCAGCTCAAGGTCCCATGAACTCCTGGGCTCTCCCCAGTGATGACACTGTGTCCTCACATTTCACAAGCCACCTTGACTCCTGGCCTCCTGTCACAAGCGTCTACATCTCCTGCCTATTTGTCCTTAGTTTTCTGAGGAGGTGTGTGAGGTTTTATACTGATAATTATTATACTTAGTGCCCCATAATGCTTTTCATCTTCAAAGCAGTTAGTGAATATTACCAAACACTCATAACACCTGAACTGGCTAAGTCAGCATCTCTCTCCCCGTCTGCACACTGTGAGGGACTGAGCTGAGACAACGCAGACCACAGGTCAGGACAGGCATCGTGACACCAAGCTCAGAGGCTGGGAGGCAGCTTCTGTCCCCTGTCACCTTTCCCTGACATCAGATCAACTCCTCTCATAAAATACCAGTCTTCAAACAAGAACAGTATGGCGCTTGTCCTGGTGGTGCAGTCTGTGTTCAGTATCCCAGGGTCCAGCCACATGGAAATAGTTTATTTTTAAATTTATTCTTCACAGAAAGCCTGGTGGGCAAATTCAAGGCTGAGGGAAAGAGAGCAAGGTTCCCTCACAAATGGAAGTAATTTTGTAAGCTTTGAGGACTGAGATATATGGTGCAGTCATATATGGTACTGTGTAGTAATGTGTATATGAGATGGGGAAGATGGGAGGGTGAAGGAGGGTAATATCAAAATTCCAGCAACTCAAACCCTCTGTGCTCAGGATCCCAAGGAAAGCCACAGTTCTTGAGGGAAGAAGTCACTTCTCCTCACCAAAGAGGACAAAACTCTCACAGCATTGTGACTGAGATGTGGCATGAAAACAACACTTGCTGAGAAATTTGGTAACTGAAAGGATGGGCCAAGAATTTGACACTATGTAGACAAAGATGGGCCAGTAACTGTGTCTACATTGTGGCTGTGTCTTTCTGGAGGTGCAGATGTACAAACGGCACTGGAAAGACCCACAAAACTGGAAGAGCTTTGAGCAACTCTAATACAAGCTGGCCATTTCCCCTTACCTATATCCCCATCCTTTGGGGCCACTACTTTCCTCGGGCTAATCCTTCACATGCGAACTCCTTAGATTTTTATTTTGAAACTCTTGCTGATTGTCATCATCCTAACTATGACTGTCCATCTGCTTGGGGTGGAATGAAGCGCTTGACCCTCTCCCTACAGAGGAAAGTGAAAGCTTACCCTGGCCACATAGCTGCCTGCCTGAGCCTTCGGCCAGCTCACTCATCCCAACTCTCAATGCTTATTTTAGAGATTAACACCACCCAAACCCACATCCCACCCTCTAACTTCCCTGATCAAAAAAGAAACAAATATGGATTTTGCTGAATTTTGTTCTGGAAACATGAACCACATATTAACGAACATGCTGTTTTGTTTTGACTGTTAATTGGACTTACTTTTTTTTTTTAAGACTTTTGCTTACATCTGCAAGAGGGGGCAAGTATGTTAACCGAACTAAAAAGAAATTTGAGTCAAACTCCTACTGACAGGTAACCTGGTTGTAGTACAGTTGACTGCTTGTCTGCTCCAGAGAAGTAGTTGCATGTCCCTCGCAGTTCCTTAATGCAATTACTTGATTAGGTTGAGGCATTTCATTTCCTAGCCATGACCGGAATATGCAATATAGCTGTCGATAATCTCCATGTGGCTCCAGGCACCATGTTTGCCTCCAGTCACACCTTCACCGGTTCATTAACAAGTTACCATCGTTGCATGAGAATTCGCCTTCCTTCTGGAGCCTTGGAGTCTTGAGGGGTTTTGCTACTGGGAAAGGGACTCCTTTGTCTGTATCCAGATTACTTTGTCACTGAATACACAAGACATCCCAGCTACATACCTCAACCTTCCTGTGGAGTTGAGGCAGGCTGCATCCAGTGTGGCTTACCTTTTGTCTCCCCTGAGGTCTAAAATAAAGTTAGGAAGTTCCTCTCTTCCGCCTTTCATGCATTTGACACTTGCCCACCTTTTCTGAGTAAACTAACATCCACAACCTGCAGACAAAATAATTACTCTCATTTATTGATCATGAACCATGATACCCCATTCATAGCATCTTATATAACCCCCTCTGCCCTTTAGAACGGGTCTCTCAGTAGCCTTTGTGAGTATGAGGGTCACCTGTGGAGCTTATTAGAAAATAAAACAAAACACGGAGTTGGAGATGGGGAAACAGTTCAGCGAGTAAAGTCCTGTCACACAAGCATTAGGACCCGAGTTTGATCGCCAGAACCCACATGCACAGCCTTTGTGTAGTGCATGTTTGCAATCCCAGGGTCGGGAGGTAGATCTCTGAGGCTCAGAAGCTGGCTAGCCTAGCCTAACCACAGAGCTCCAGGCCACAGAGAGACCTTGTCCCAGAAGATAAGGTAGACAACTTTGGAGGATTGACTTCTGGGGCTGATCTCTGGTCTCCACATGTATACATGTGCACATGGACACACACACACATATGCATGCACACATGGAAACATACTACCACATGCATATATACACAATCCATTTACTCATTTACTCATTTATTAGTACAGACTGTGTCTCCTGGTCCATTTCATAAACACTTGTGTTGAGGATCTCCTGGCTGAATGAATACCCAGTGCTGTGGATTTAACAGACTTAGCAGTATAGGAGTCATTCCTAATGTGAATGGTCTGTACAGTCACGATTCCAAAACCATTGTCCTGTCAAAGAACTAAAACCGTAATTCCAATCGTATAGACAGAACCTGGGCTCTGGTTCGTTAGGAAATTTGCCCAAACTCACTCAGCAATCAAACGGAAGATGTTACAGTGCCAACACCAAATCCAGGACTCCTAATCACAGGGCCACACCTCTCAATTTACAAAAGACTGATACAAATTCTTCTCACCAGAGAGTACTGTCAGAATATAGTGTTTAATGTCACCTGCCCTACAGTGATTCCCA
This sequence comes from Lophiomys imhausi, assembly GCA_907164525.1. Taxonomy (NCBI): domain Eukaryota; kingdom Metazoa; phylum Chordata; class Mammalia; order Rodentia; family Muridae; genus Lophiomys; species Lophiomys imhausi. Next base: position 1,524,572 of record CAJQZJ010032218.1, on the reverse strand, counting down.
TGTTTTACTGACTTTACACAGCTAAGACTTGTTTCTCTTTCATAAAAAGACCCATACTGTGAGGGCAAGCCTTCTGCAAGGACCCCTCCAGGCAGTCACTATGAGATAAAGGCCACTTTTGCTTTGCAGCTGTGTGACATCTAAAATGCAAAAGCTAGTGTCACTGCAGTGGAAAGACAAGACTGGAAGACCACATAGAACATTTCTGAGTCTCAGCCTGCAAGGAGCAAGGGCTTGTGGTCAGCTGGGCAATGGGTTTCATTAGCTTCTGGCATGGGGCCTCTTTCTTCAGCTCATCTCTTGAGTTCCTGCCCTTCTACCATCTGCGTCAAGAGTTGGATTCACATGGTCCCTATAAAGCAGTAGTTCTTAACCTGTGAGTCACAACCCCTTTGCAAGGGCGGGAGGGGGGCATCTAATGGCCCTTTCACAGGAGTCACATGCCCTGCACATCCGACATTTATATTACAGTTCACAACAGTAGCAAAATTACAGTTATAAAGTAGCAATAAAACAATTTTATGGTTAGTGGTCACCACAACATGAGAAACTGTATTAAAAGGTCGCAGGATTAGGGAGGTTGAGAACCACTGCTACAATGGATCAACAAGCAAATGCATCCTACCTAGTCAGACCGTAAGAAGAGTTCTGCAGATGGGAGGCTCCTCCTCTTCACTTTTCCTCCTACCTGAGCCAAAGAAAACTGCTTAACCTGGGCCTGAAAACATGAAACTAAATTCTATAAAAAGCCATCTCTACTCAGTTATGGCCAAACACATAAGTATAAAATGATAATTTCTATAGCTTAAAATATCACCACTTAAGTAATATGCTTAAAGAGTGTGACTTGAGATGCTGAAAGACCATATGCCAATGGTCCACACTAACATGCTGTGTGTTTTCAACCAGGATGCACAGGACAAGGTCCATGCCTGAGGGAGGGCCAGTACCTGCTGAAAACACCAAGAAAGTCACCTCAGTGGACCAGTACTAACCATTGCCATGGGTCCTCGACTCCTGGTATCCAGGTTTTCCTAGCAGGCTTTCCTCTTCCTGTAAGCGTAACTTTATTGATATCTATAAACACCTACCACCTCACTAACCCTACGAACTTTAGAAGGATAACAATCCTCAAGTGCAGGTCCTTTGAGGACAAGTGGTCAGCAGTCAGTCTTTCAGGAACACCGCAAGAGCAGTTGCTCAGTGGTCACTTGGCTATCGTACCAGCCACCACCTCCCTTCAGCTTAGGCTTGAGGCCTCATAAGTCAACCTTGGCATCAAGGCCACGCCAGGACCTCTTTTGTTCATCTGGGCCTTGCCACACCCTCACGGGACAGGAGCCCTTTTGTACCCTTTTCTCGGCCTTTGCCTCCTGTCTCCTCAGCTAGTCTCAGTTTATGTACCGAGGTGCCTGACTGCCTGATTCTTACCGCCTCAGGGCTGGTTAGTGCATCTCTGCTTGAAGTCCAGCCTCAGCTCCAGCAGTTGGCACACATGTCCGCTTCACACCTCCATCTCTCAGGTGCCCTTTTTTTGTGCTCTCCTGCCTGTCCTTAAGTTGGTCGCTGCTCTTGAGGTCCCTGTTGGGTCTCATGGTTCCTAGTGGTCCTTGGCATACCCTTCCACAGGGTGCTGTTCTCTGAGTCTCCTGGAGCTGTGGCTTTCAAACTGGGCTCTACCCAACTTTGGCTCTGCCCAACTTCAACTGATACCTTTCTCACATCTTTCCAAGTGTGGCAGTGTCCAGCAGCTGAGAGGTGTTGAGAAGCAATGCCTAGTCAAAAGCCCTTTCCAATTTCCTGGGCTTTTCTTGTTGCCAAGGACCTGCCAGGTGCCAGACTGATTCGGTAGAAATCCAACCTCCACCACATCTTCCCCGTCCAATCTCCTCTACCTGATTACTTCCTCTCATCAGGATCAACTTTAGCTTTTTCTGGAATGCTCCCCACTCAGATTGTATTTCCAATAGATCATCATATTCAGACCCACACTAGTGAGCTATGTGTCTTTCCTGGAGACCCTTACATGGGTTTTGTTTGGCATCCCTGCCTTACTAGTTAGAGGGTGCATTCAGACCCCAGGAGAAAACATCAGCTGAAATAAGATCAAATGGTATTTGTTTCACATGGTAGAGTCAAATAGCACAAGGCTAGTCCCCTACCATGTCACCAGGAATCTAGGTGCCTTCTACCTTTCATTTGTATTATCCTTAACACTTCTATGTGCAAGGATCTTCCGTGGGCCAATGTGACTGTTGGAGCTCCAGACATCGTGTCTCTATAAAAGCCAAGCAGAAGGGGAAGAAAGTCCCTTGAAGTGGCATCCAGAATATATTTACACCCTTGCCTAGTTACAAGGAAAGATGGCAAATGATCTTTTTTTTTTAAATATTTTTACCTAAGTACAATGTTCTCCTCAGTAAAACTAGTACCCTGTTTTTAAGAAAGAAGGTAAAATGCTGGACATTGGATACCATCCAGAATTCATATAAAACACTCACTCGTCAAACTCAGTGGAATGAATGAAATTCAGTTGAGCAGTGTAACAAAGATGTAGCTGTGGGATGTCTTTTTTTTCACACCTGCATAAATAGCCTTTTCACCCAAGTCACCCATTCAACCACATCCTCAGCCAAGGCTTTGTGCCTTCCAGAGTTTTCAGAGTGCCAGAGACAAGTGTCTTGTGCCTTGGTGAGGAGAAGGTGCAGGCTGGAGAGGGAAGCGAGCATGCTCTTTGGTAGAGAGATGCATAGCTAAAAGACAGTTCAACAGCCAAAGCCTCTATGACTCGGCTCTGCTCGTGTGGCTTCTGGAGCCGCCAATCTGGAGCTGGAGATCAGATCTGCCTCATAATGTGAGAAAGCAGTTGCTGAGGAAGGCAGGCCGTAACCCAGTGTTCAGAAACCAGTAACAGGAGAAGGCCAGCCATGGCTCTTCAGAAATATTAAACCTTCAAGCCTCAGTCTCGTGTTTTCTATGATGAGACATTATTTTTCACCTACCACTACAATTAAATGAGATAATTAACAGAACAGCTGAATTCATAAAGCAATAATAAATTAACAGTGAATCACCCCACCAGATAGCATGAACTGGCTCTCCAATCCACAGCAGACATCACTATGTGTGGGTAAGGAGTATGCAGGCCATGGTGGCATGCCCTTTAACCCCAGCACAAGGGCAAAGCCAGGTGGGTCTCTGTGAGTTTGGGGCTGAGTTGGTCTAAATTTTGAGCTCTAAGGCAGCCAGTGAGATCACAGTGAGACCCTATTTCAAGTAAGTAAATAGATGGTAGATAGATAGATGATAGATAGATAGTAGATAGTAGATAGTTATGATTATAGATAGATAGATATAAATGTAAGTTCCAAATGACTCCAAGTTGAAATCCCAGAGACCCTGCATGGTGGCAGGCCAAATATAAAAATTTTTTAAACAGTCCTCTTGTTTATTGAAGAACAGTATGACAGAAAGGTGAAATTCTATTTAGCTTCTCAAATATAAGCAACAGGCAAACTTTGGTGACATGCTGTTATTCTTCCTCTTGCTGTTTTTGGGACTCCTGACAAAAAGGCTTCAAACCATCTGGGCCACTTCTGAGAACCATCCCCATTGGCAGAAGGGTTCAGAACCCCCACTTGCAGGGGTGGCATATAAGCTCTTACCTCATTGCTTGCCTTTCTGAGGCTGTCGACAAATTGCTTCTAATGTCTTTTCTAACTAAGGAGCCTCCCAACGGCTCCTGAGAGCAGAGCAACATCAACAGTGTGATCATCAGGAATGTCAATGGCCAACTTAGACTCAGAGCTTGAATTTCCTTGTTGGGGATTCTGTAAGACATTAGTGTTGTCCCTAGACCACACTAGAAGCTTGCTCTAAGACAGACACTGGGGATTAAGGTGGGGGATCTTGTGGGGAACTGCTGCCTACCAAGGATATTCTCTGAAATGCCACCTAAGCATCCCATATTTATTTGCATAATCAATTACCACTAAAGTACTTCCTTATAAGGAATTGAAAATTCTTTTGCTTACGCGATATTCTTGTTAATTATATCTAGATTCACAGAACAAAATCACTTTCCAGTGTTTCCTTGATTCAGTTTCATATTTTGTATCTATTGTTTATTGTATAATTTGAAAGATAAGATACTAGTTATGAATAGTAAACAAAAATTGGATATAGGTTATGAGTGTTAAACAATCTTTGGAACATATAGCTATAAGACCTGAGACAATCATTTAATTTTGTACTAATCTGTCTGCTATGTAAACTGAGAAGCCTAGACACATAATAATAATGTTTGCTTAGCTCTGGGCAGTTTCTAAAGGTCCATCACAATCATTTCATTTTGTTTGCTAAAAGATCTTTAGGGCCCCGTAATAGAAATCCTACGATCCCGTGCTGCTAGTTCAACAGTTTCTGCAACTCTCAGAACAAGATGCCCTGGCTGTTGTCACTCATATCAGATGGACACCCCTCTAGGTCTGGAAGAGCTGTGGAGCCCTGGAAGGGCAGCTGTGTCCTCAGGGCCTAGTTCTTTGGTTGCCAAGAGAGATATGATTTAAAATATTTGGTATTAGTGAGCTAAATGCAGGTGGGGAGAGATAGGGAGAGATGGTCACTTTCTACTATGTCTCAGCCCCAGACAGCTTTGCCGGCCTTTCTACACTGATGTGACTGTGCTGTAGTGGGGCACCTCCAGTGTCGGGGGTCACTTTCTTAGCTTTGCTCTTTATTGCCAAGCAAATGGCCAACTAGAGAGACCTGATGACATTTTCAAAATGTTACCCAAACCAGTCTCCAGACACAATGGTTAACTACCCATGTGGAATATTTTCCCTCCACAAAAAAGTTACCTCTATGCTCTTGAGGGTGAGAAAATTGTTTCTCTCTCTTTTTTTTTTAATGATCAAATTTGCTTTATTAAAAGTTCATGTCATAGCTCAGTACTTGGAGTTACTTAGTCAGTACACTTGGTTTTTTGCTTGCTTGCTTGCTTGTTTTTCAAGACAGGGTTTCTCTGTACAGCCCTGGCTGTCCTAGACTCATTTTGTAGACCAGGCTGGCCTCGAACTCAGAAATCTGCCTGCCTCTGCCTCCTGAGTGCTGGAATTCAAGGCCTGTGCCACCACGCCCAGCTTTTGAGCTACTTAATCAGCAAGACAATAGTGACTGGTTTTAAACTGTCATTAGTAAAATTCCCCCTCTCCCACTACCACCAGCCCATGTCTCCCAAAGTGACTATTGGGGACATTTAAACCAACTGCCACATCCATATTGGTTGTGAGTGTCATTTAGCTCGCTCTTCCAGCTGCACTGAGCCATCCACATTTGCTCTTCCCTGCCTTCCAGCTCTGCCCATGTGCAGTTTGGTTGTTTTGGAGAATAAGGCAGAAGCAAGGAGTAAACTAATCAGGGAAGTCTTCCTTCCTTCTCTCGCCTCAGCGTCATTGACACAAGCTGTTGGCAGTCCCCTCTACTTCAGTCCTTCCAGCTGCCCAGCTTTGTCTACCAGTAGGTCCCTCCCAAATTAAGAAGGCTCTGATCAGCTGGCTGGTCCTAGGTGCCCCCGGGCCCTCCCCCATGTTCTCACAGCCCCAAGGCCGATGCCTGAGCACCACAGTCTTGGTTCAAGTCAGGGGCCTGAGCCACTCAATAGATAGATACTGGTTGCTTTCTGAGAAATTCTTCACTCAGAGCCTGGACCAATTCCGGTGGGAACCTTCTCAAACTCCCTTTGTGGGTAAACAGAATCACAGTCTCACTTCAGCTAGAGCTGAGAAAGAAGGCCTCAGGTCCAGGCCTTTGAAATTCAATTGTACCCAAGTCTGCCATCTCTCCCATCTCTGTAGCCGCTATTGAATATACGTTTATACGCAGTTACGTAATGTGCCATACATCTCCATTCTAAACTACCAACCTTCATTCCAAAAGTAAAACCAAAAGGGTAAGAAAAGAATGGCTTCTTAGGCCCAGCATAGGAGGGAGATGAGGCTGAGGGGAGGATCTGCATCAGATTGGTGGGAAACCCTGTGTGGAGATCCGGGAACCTGCTGTGGGCCCGCTTTGATCTGAGGTCGAGCATGCTCAGAGCTCAGCTCAGTGCCCTGTGCACATTTCCTCCCAGTGCCTCAAATGTTCGTGTCTTAGCAGAGGACCTTGCTCTCGAGAACTTCTATACAGACCTCAAAGGCAGCATCCTGGGAATGCTGGAACCCGAGCGTGTTTGTGGACGGCAAGGCTGAGAGCAAGCAATGCAGGGAGGAGAATGAAGACTTTGAGGGAGGAAAAAGTTGTTCGAGTCACTTGCTATAGTGAATGGGGCACTGGTGAGGGTTGGATCCCACATGGGCACATTTAATGCAGCATATGGACACGGCCAGAAACAGGGGGAGAGAATAATGAAAATTAATATATTAATATATATACATGTGTGTATGTGTGTGTATCTATGTATACACAATTTTTAGATTTTCTTGTAATGATGGGGATTCTACTCTCAGGATATGAAATTTCTCCATGACTCCTACTTACATAGATAGTATTTGAGATTGTTCTGTTACATATGTGAGTAAGCAGGTGGGTGTGTGTCTTTCCAAGATGCTCTATCTAGAAGCCCTATAAAATGGCTTTAGGGCTGGAAAGATGACTCAGCAGTTAAGAGCACTTGCGGCTCTTGCAGAGGATCCAGGTTCAGTTCCCAGAATCCATATGGTGGCTCATAACCATCTGTGACTCTAATTTTAAAGGGTCTGACACTGTCTTCTTCACTCCACAGGAACCAGGAACACATGGAAAAACACAGATATGCATAAAATGAAATGCATCTCAAAATAAGTTTCTGAAAGGCATAAATTTGAGAAGCATATTGGCAAATAGATGCATGTTTTTAAGATACACATTTATGGGGATGGCGACATTTCTAGGGGCAATAGTGGCAAGGAGAATCTCAAACATCATCCATCCTATATATACTCAGTTATTTTTTAAGTTCTGGTTAGAAGCAAAGAGCTGGCATGGAACAGACTTGCAAAGTAAAGGAGTCAGAAGCTGTTTGCATCAAATGCTAACACAGAATGAAGGTTCTGGCAAGCCATTTAGTGAGATGGCATATATGAGGGATGGAATGTTTGCAGCCAACTAAGGCACAGATGTGATGTCACAGATGGTCAGAAGAGGAAAGAAGTGAGTGGAAATGGTTGTCTTTAAAGGATGCACTAGCTTGGCCAAGGTGAGAGGTCACTGAGTGCAGGCCCCGGGAGGACCAGGTAAGAAACACATGGCTAAGTAGGAAGGGCTAGCTTTCACTCTGAAGCTGGGACGGCAGACAGCCCTAGCTGTGCAGCACTCCTCAGGGCTGTCACTCACCAGAACCTTTGCAATGAGCCACAGAGTCCAAGACTGCGATGGTCATAGTTCGGATTCCCCATGATTACCAGCCCTGCTGACTAGTCATTCCCCTGACTCAGGTGCTCTTAAGTACTCAGCCTGCAGAACTGTGGTCAATAGAGCTCTCCTCTCAGGAGAACTTTGTGCAATTTTTCAAATAAACATGAAAAGAAGAGATAAATCTGATGACAGAACTGGGAATTAAAGTGGGGACCAGGGGTAAGGTGAGTAAAGGAAGACGCCAGGCAGAGGGGACAGAGAGGGAAATAGGACCTGTGATCTGAGCCTTACCGTGAAGCTGTGGGACCTGGTTATATGTATTAGGAAAAGCAGAAGAGAAGCCTAAAGACAGGAGACTGGGCGTCAGAATGCAGCACAGTATTTGGGAAGAAAAGAATGTCATGGTGATATCGTTATTTCAGAAAGATTAGCCTGGAGAACATGGGCCACTGGAAAGGGTAGAGCAATGGCATCATGCCCAGGCACAGAGACAATTACTCGGGGGTTAATGGCAGGACATGGCAGACAAACCTAAAGGTTGCCCAAGTGCTGATAAGGACAGAAGGAACAGAACCAGGACACTAACTGAAAGGAAGAAGAAGGGCTAAGTCCAAAGCCAGAGAACCAAGGTGAGAAAGTCACCAAGGAAAGGGAGTCCAGGCCCTTCTGTGGAAACACCTTTCTTTTATTGACGTCATCATCATCATCATCATCATCATAATTTGACAGTTTCATCCAAACATCCAGTAATTTAGGGACTTTTTTTTACCACCGATCTCCTCCCTCATTTCCCTCCCTGTCCCTCTGAAGCCCTTCTTCTCTTTGAGCAGTGGTTCTCAACCTGTGGGTCACAGCCCCTTTGGAGGTCAAAGGGTGACCTAAGACCATTTGACATATCAGATATTTAAATTGTAATTCATAAAAGTAGCAAAATTACAGTTACGAAGTAACAACAAAAATAATTTTATAGGTGGAATCATCACAACATGAGGAACTGTATTAAAGGGTTGGAGCATTAGGAAGGTTGAGAACCACAGCCTTTGAGGATTTTTTGAAGGCCAAACATAATCAAGAAATGAGTGTTGAGCTGACAAACGGAGACAGTGAGCTGGAGTACAAGGACAAGCCCGGTGTGAAGGAAGGACGAGAAGCCCAGGATGTACCAAGTTCTACCACAAGCAAAATAATAAAATGAACAACCAAACATGATGAAGATTGTTTTCTTTACAGGAAAGAGCAGAGATGGAAAGCAACCTCAGATGGGGTGGGGGCACCACCTCAGATTCTGCCATATGAAGGATGAACTGAGACCAAGAGTAGACACCAAGACCATTGCAGGGATGTCTGGGTGGGAAGAACCGACTCACCATCAGTTGACAGTGGTGACATTTGAGAAAGACATTCTACGAGGACAGTGGGAGGAGAGAGTGGGTCCTGGGCCCAAGGAGGGAGAATGTTGTGGTGAAAGTTGGAGGCACTGTGGTCAGGACATGTGGCAGAGAAGAGCGAAAGGATAAATCATGATCTTAAGGAAGGAGATGGCAAAGTCGATAAGATGTTTCCCATAACTAGGCAATGACCTGAACATGTTGGCATACATCTGGAGTATGGTGAGATTGTTTTTTTACTGAGAAAAAGAATCCCAGTATGCATTTGACTGTATTTTATGCAATTGGAATATTCCAGTCCATCTGAAACTTTACATATGATCATAGTCTACTCAAAAGCCATGAGCAATCGACAAAGATCTGCTGCCCCTGCTCTGACACATAGTGGATACTCAGCAAATACTTTTTGGCAAGTTACCTGTCTTAACATTCCTATTGCCCTGTCAGCACTCAGCAAAAAGACTTAACTGTACTCATCAGCTTTGGGTGTCAAAAGATACTTCAGAAGAGTGTAGGGACAGGCAGGTGTGGCACAGTCAGTCCTCACATAACCGTGATTCCACTTTAGATAGCGTACAGAAGCATCTGGCAGAAAATATGCTATAAATGCTAGTCTTTTCCAAGGCTGGAGTCATCTGATATAATACCTTTTCATGACTTTGGTAGCAGATATGAGCTCAACCCCACTTAAGTCCCCATTACCATCACCAGAAGAAGCAGTTCACTGATGTGAGCCATGTCACTAAGCTATGGCCTTCTGTAAGCTGGTAATAGTCAATGATTTTTCAACATGCAGTATTTTCAATTTATAATGCTTAATAGCTGATTATTGACCATCACCAACAAATGTATTAGCGCAGCAAATTTATTTTCAAATGCTCATTGACAACTAAAATTGAAATAGTTCCCTTTACTTCATTCTCCCCTTATCACAAGACCATTTTGATGGGGTGTGAACTGCAGACACATTCGTGCCCATGCAGCCGTCTCCATCCCTACCACTCACATTATCTAGCACAGGCCTTCAGACCCGGAAGGAGACAACAGCTTCTTATCCTATCAGAAACTTCCATTTTTCCAGTACTGTGGATTGAACCGAGGATTCTGCATGTGCTAGATGAGTGCTTTACCACAGAGCCATGTCCCTAGCCCTGTAGATTTCATTTGGAATGTGAGAGCCAGGACTGCCACAACATTTGTGCTAGAAGAAGCATCCGTAGCAGGCTGATAAAGTAGTACAGTGTCCAGCCAGAAACCTCCTGTGCTGCCATGCTTAGGCACACCGATGCGAGCCAACTGGGAACAGTGAGTGTGCTCTGTACCTCCTTCTCAGAAGATCACACGATATAATTCCAGTTTACTCTGGTTCTTACATAATTCAGCATCATTTTGTATTATTGTTCAATAAGGGTGAGACACTCAAAGAATAAGAAATCTGTTGATGTGACCGGAGTGATGACTGAGTCAGAAAAGGGCTTGCTATGCAGGCGTGAAAATCTCTGTTTGGATCCCCAACACCCATAGAAAAAAAGGCATGGCAGTGAACATTGTCATTCTGGTGGGGGGCGGGGGGCACAGACAAGCGGGTCTCTGGAGCCCACCTGTCACCCTGTCTAATGGAATTGCTAAGCTCTAGGTTCAAGGAGAGACCCCTGTCTCAAAAGAATAAGATGGGGTGGGACAGGGGATGACAACAGATATCAACCTGTGGCTCCACATACACCCAAGTGTACTTGTACACAGACACACACACACACAGACACAGACATACACACACACCCAAGTGTACTTGTACACAAACACATACACACACACAGACACACACACACAGACACACACACCCCCAAATGTACTTGTACACAGACACACACACACACACAGACAGACATATACACACACACAGACACACACACACACACCCCCCCAAATGTACTTGTACACAGACACACACACGCCCAAGTGTACTTGTACACACACACACACACACACAGACACAGACATACACACACACCCAAGTGTACTTGTACACAAACACATACACACACACAGACACACAGACCCCCAAATGTACTTGTACACAGACACACACACACACAGACAGACATAGACACACACACACACACACACACAGGTCCATGGAATTATTCCCTCAATTTTGCTTCCTTCATCGTACACCATTAACATATAAAAAGGGAAGAAAATGGGGAGAGGGAGACAAAGGTGGCATCTAGCAAAACTCCATTTGTCCCATAGCCACTACCACCACTGTCCCTGCCAAGTGACTACAAAGTGGAAAATATGTACTCTGGTCACATTTGTACAATGGATCTGATAAAGTTTCTGATTCCCACTCTCCTTGCTCTTTATGACCCTTTGTCAGTGCCCAGGTAAGACACACAACTTTTACTTAGGCACAGTAGAGCAAGTGCCAAGATCCCAAAGATACTCTTTAGTAAACCCCTGATGCTCATGGGGTGAGAAATGTTGACATAAGAAATGTGGAAAGCCACCTGGTCTCCTTGAGCCAATACCAGGGCCACAGACTTCCCATAGGCCTCTCTTTTATTTTAAATAAAATAGCTTGTGGTGACTTGGACTCCCCTGATTTTCTTCCGGGTAACAACTGGAAAACTGGAGATTCATGTGATGTACTCCACCAAGCAGATCGCAAAAAATGTTTCTTTCTCCTTTCTTTGTTTCTTTCATTGCTAATTCTTCCTTCCTTCCTTCAGTTCTTTCCTTTTTTCTTTCTTTCTTTCTTTAACCTTTAAGAATCCTGGCCTCAGTTCCCATGTGCTGGAGCAGACCTCAGGTCCATGGTGTGGTTCCTGTTGGAGTCTGGCTGGGTTACATCTGGGTAGGCAACATCTGGTAAATAACAGCAAAGAAATCAAGGGGGGAATACTCCTTAAAACAGATCCATTTCTGTTTTTAGTTCCTGGGCACTTCTTTGTATTTTTCCACACAGTGTGAAAAAAAACATAGTCATAAAACCAAGAACAGTGGAACGAGCAGGGTGAGCTTTGTTTATATTCACTAAGACATTTGTGGTTGTTTTCTTCAGAAATGGATACTGGTGACATGATTGATTATTCCCTAAGGACCTTTTCCATTTATGCTTTCCATATATCCCAGTTACTTGGAGATATACAGTGTGCTGATACAGGCAGAGGGACATGTGTGAAAAGCCAGAATGACTGTCAGGCTGTCAGTGCACAGGCAGGGAGGCCAGGCTAATGACTCCATGGAACTTCTGGGCTTACACTCACTGGGGATGTCTTCTATGGAAGGCAGGGGACCAAACTTATTTCAACCTGGCCCAAGGCTTCAGCCCATGCACACTCACTGTTTTAGAGACACAGGCTTACACCATTACTGAATGCAGTGCCCTGGTACCAAAGCCAGTGAGACTTCCATGGGATGCACACCGACTGACTTGTACATCAGAGAGCATCTGGTGTTTTCTTGCTACTGGAGAGTCCATTAGTCCTGCTAATTATCCTCACTACTCTGTCTTAAAAATCCCTGTTTGCCTTCCCATGTGGATGCAACGGAGCCCTCATCTTCAATTTGTGTCTGATCCTGGCATTCAATGCCATTTGTGTTCATCAGGCGAATGGGGTTGTCAATTAAGCCCCATCCAGACTAGCTCTTAGCGATAATGGACACCTGGACCTGAACCTGGAGTACAGTAGAGGAAGGCATGTGCTCCTTAAAGCAGCTGCTGAGTGACTGTCAAGCAACTATGAAACCTGCATTGTGGACCAACTAAGTGAATACATTTGTACAATCACATGTGTACAGCCTGACCAGACTGAGTCAGGAATGTGCAGACAAATGAATAGGTCACTTATATGTAAGCATGTTAGGACACGACCAGAGACAGTGTGGTGCCTTAGAAAGCCGAATATAAACAATGTATATAAGATAATCTGATCTAGCAATCGAATGTATACTGGAGTCTATTCTCACGTTCTATCCCTATAAGTATAGAAGTTCACCCCAGCCAGGGCAGGAGCCCTGTAAGCCTATGCCTTGGGGAATGATTTCTAAGCACTTGACTCTAATTCTTTCCTGATTAGACAGAGGTGGCAGGAAAGTCTCATCTAGCTTGTAGCAGTAACAGCTGCTTCCTTCTCTTCTTCTTCATCTTCATCCTCATCACCATCCTTGAGGCTCACACCATATTTTGCACGGTTCAGAATACCCTCCAAAAACAAACCAAGAGTCTATGGAATTCTCTGCATTGCTGAGATGAAGGAAGCTTGCATGTTGTGACTCACTACACATGTCTCTTATTAAATAATCCTCCAGATTTAAAAAAATAGAAAGAAAAGAACTCTTCATCTATAGCTAACATCAAGCAATCGGACTATTTTCAGCCTTGTGTACTATGAAGAAATTAGATTCCTTCAGTTATCTGGCTTTAGTAAAATGACCTCAGAGAAGAAGGTGGGTAAACAGAGCCAAACGTTTTCTGCCAAGTGTATGCGCTGGTACTCCAGAGGACTCTTTAGTAAGAGATTTCATTCAGGAGAGAGCAAGAACCTTGAGAGACTGGCTTGCAAGTGGCACTGGGAATCACAAGGCAGATGTGCATCCTTGAGCCTTGTGTCCCACAGTCAGCCCCTGTGATCAGAGTGGTTACCCTTACAGAGTGGGCGGACAGTCGTAGGTGTCAGCAAGTTGCCTTTGCTCTGTGTCCTGGGTTGTGTTGTGGGGTACACTGTGAAGAGGAGCCACAAGGACAGAGGAGTTGAAACTTCTGGAGGAAAGAAAAGTCTCACTTCGGCTTGGTGTCTTCCATGTATTCAACAGTAGAGATCTCCTCCCACGGGTGCCCGCCAAGGTCAGCTTCAGTCTCGCCTTTTGTTTTCAACTGTGTCTGTTTTCACTTAATCCTCTAACCTTAGGAAAGGGAGAAGGTAGGGCAGAAAAGGTGAACTGCATATAGCACTGCTGAATGAAACCATGAAGGTGGTAGATGACCCAGTCACCAGACAGCCTTACACAGGCTTCAGGATGGCTACCTGAAGGCAGGTGTAGTGGATGGAGATAGAAGGTAACTGTGGAAACTCAGGAGCAAAGAAGAAATTGGCCCAAACCTCAGAGCCAGGAGGAACAGTTAGTTCCACCCACTACATGGGACGCATGTAGCACAGGATGGCTCTAAATGTGGCTTACCACAAAACCATAAACTTGCTTAAAACATTAGAAGGTGTTCTTTTGGGTTTAGGGTTTAGTTTTGTTTTTTCAGGTGTGTGTGTGTGTGTGTGTGTGTGTGTGTGTGTGTGTGTTGAAAGAGGACCTCATGTATATCTCTCAGGTTATCCTTGAACTCACTATCTAGTAGAGGTTAACTTCTGACCCTCTTGCCTCTACCAAATACAAGGATTATAGGCATCACCACCTCTGGTTTATGAGATGTTGGGGATAAAACACAGGACTTCCTATATGTGTTAGTCCAGCACTCTATCCACTGAGTGACACCCCAACCTTGATGATTTGGTTCTCTAATGTGAACTTTGTAAGAACATTGAACACACCTGAATGGGCTCTAATCCCAGCCCAGTTCTCCTCCTTTCCCACTGTATTGGTTTAGACCAATATCCAATGAGTAGATCTAGTTCTCCCATGAGCCCAAGAGGCCATCACTGAGCCTTTGCCATTCTTGTCTGGGACCCCTAGGAGACAAAGAAACTGAAATGACTGTTGGACAATATAACATAGCAATTGTCGTCATTCTGGGCGAAGGCGTTTTGGAAGGAAACTTTGCTTGTTGCCACACTAACAGAGACTGAAGAGGGTGTGACTCTGGCCCGATGATAAGAATGAAGGGATTTGAAGAAGGGTCATTCCTGCAATGGTGCCCATATTCCTCATGTGCTGGAAGGATCAGGGATTTCCAGTTCTCAGCAATGACGACAACACTTTAATAGTATCAGGTCATTGTTGCCATGGATGCAAACATGGACTGAAATTATTTTGAGTTGAAAAGGGCAAATCTCTCTTGGAAAAAAACAGAAACACAAATTAAAGGGTTTTGAGCCTGGTGGAAGAGACACCTAGTAATTATCACTCTTGAAAGCTCCAGAATATTCCTCCACCTTGCTATGAAAATCGGAGGGAGCTTCAACTTACTGACACAGGGACAGAGCAGTCCAAGGCTCGGCAGGATTAACTCACAGTGGAGCCTCCGAAAAGCTCACATGCTTCACGCTGCCAGCACAAAAAGACCCCGTGTCTTCTCTCCACTGGTTTAGGACTTAGAGAAACATTCAAGAATTTGATGCAAACTCTTTATAATTTTACCACATGCATGTATTTATTGTCCTCACACATACAGGAATATGGACGTTGTCCTATCAGAGAAAATTGATGTTTGAAATCATGATAGTAATTATTCCTCTTTGTACCACTTACTCTTCTATTTGAGTTTATGACTTGGCTTGAGAAATTCTAGATTTTGATGACGAACATAAAACACATTTAACTGGGACACTAAAGAACTAATGAATGCTTGCCTCTTGGTAGACCACAGGCAATCCTTTAGTGATGGTCCAAGAATTCTGGGCTGGTACTTACGTAGAAGCTGCCATTATTAATTTGCCTCATAAATCACCACTGCTTCTCCATTCTATTGACAGCTCCTATTCCACTGGGGTCTCAACAGCCACCTTTGGGCAACCTTCCACAACTCAACTGCCCATTCCCTGAACATGCAAAGCAGAATCATTTGCTATTAACCGTATGCCAAAAGAAGCTAGCATTATTTTTTTGACACTGTAAATAATCCAAAAAAACTTCATGAGGTTGAATGCTTCACTCTCTTCGTTGCTGTTGATTTCCCTTTTAACCCAAAAGAAAAGCAAATATGAAAGAGAGAGGCATAGCTTGGCTAAGTCACACAACTGCTGGGCTAGTCTAAAAGCACTTCTCTGACAGGAAGGCTTCTAAAAAGAATGAGAATAAAACCTGGAAACAAAGTGATCCAAAGATCATAGAACTTGAAATGTTCCAGAGTTTCCCAAAACACCCATGTAGAATTTGTTTCGCATCTAGCATCCCCATGACAAGTAGCTCTGCTTCCAAATCCTGTTGTTTTGCAGATGTGTTCCAACCCACAGCTGAACAAATGCTAGGCCCTCTCAGCCAGCCCCTCTCATGTTCATGAGAGTCCTTGGTGCCTTTGTTACAAAGCTGAATTCTTTGCTGCACATGGTTCAATTCTGCAGCCCAGTTGCTGTCCGTTGAAGGTACCTGATATGGGGATCCTACTCTGGCCAGGCAGCTGTACTTCAGTTTGGTGGGGCACACACATTCTTTTATGTGTTGTCTGCTATAGAAGTAGTACCCTTGATACATGTGTCATACCGGCATGATGATCTTCACCAACAGAAGGGATTCAGTGCCAATTCCTTGGTAGATAAAGCTGTTGTTGAGCATCAGAGAAGTGAATTCATGCACTGTCTATGGCTGGAGAATCAAATGTGTCCATCAGTTCCTTGTCCACACAGCAACTTTCAGAGTACGGAGGTATCCCATAGTTAGTGATAAGTTATCTTATTTAATGATCTGTTCTTGGGGATAATGATCTTATGGAAGGCCCACTACATGGTCCATTAGGATAGTCAGCATTTACTTATTTATCTTAAGCATCAAATGATCATTTTCTGATTCATTTAGAAAGCTCATCTGTAAAGCGTCTGTGAACATGGCATTCAAGATATGGGATGTGTTTTTGTAGGAGCTGAATCTAGAAAAAAGAACTTGCAATGATTCAGGCCGGTGGAGAGTGTCAGGCTTCTTTCAGACCCATCCTGCTGCCAGATAAGCAATGAAGGCGGCATCATGCTTCCTGGGGTGCTCACCTGACTGTCTCATTAAAGGTTATCACCAAAAAGCTTTCCTTTTGCCATTCTGTGGGCAAAGAGATGATGACATGTTATTATTAAATGTTAATATTGAGTGTACACACCAAAAAAAAGTGTTGAGAGGAAAGAGGGCCACATTTGCTTTAGAGGTTTTAATGAAGGGCTAAGTTTCCATCCTTATTTTTAAACAATGACTGTTCAGCACTTTGACAGATGTGGTATTTGGCAAGTCAGAAGGATGCCCGTGTATAGGAAAGCATCCATTTCCAAGAATCAAAGAAAAGGAGAGCAAGTGCGAAGCCGAGACAAAACTGAGAAGAGGTAAACAAGACTGGCCCGCCCCACTGGAGCCTGAACAAGATGTCAAGCAAGGAGAATTCAAGCTTAAGAGAGAAAGAAACTGATTCCAACTTTGCCTTCTAATGAGAACTAATTTAATCCTAAATTAGAAACAGGAATAGTCGACATAAATATTAGACTGTAACAGAGGATTTGCTGACTTTCTGTTTTGATAGAGATGAAACAGAGACCAAGGTTTCCTCCCTTAGAAACACAATTGATGGGAGATCGCTTCAAAATAAAGTCACATGTGCAGTCTCTTCACTGTAGTGTGGTGAGCTTGTCTCTGTGAATACCATCTCTAACTCATGGCTTATTAATTGATCCTATTCATTGAAACATAGACCTTAGAAACTGAACGTCCAGAGCAGAGCTGCGCATGTCTGAAATGCAGGCTGCCTGCTGGGTAAGAGTCCTCAGCAACTCATGTCTGCAGATATGAGATGTTTGGGAAAGGCAGGTAAAAGAAGGAGGTGCTGAGTCTCTGAGGCTTCTTCGGTAAAATCCATGAGCCAAACAGAATGCAATTCTGGGAAAAGGACAGAAGTAAAGCCTCACCCAGCATTTCTATGGAAAAATAAGAAAGGGGTGGCAAGCTTGGCAACCGAGTTAGAGGGCCTTTTCCCCTTCCCACAAACAGGGAGTAGAGTATATTTTTCCTTTTTTGTCTTTTAATGGGTCTTTGTATCACCTAATGGCCAAGCATGACATAAAAAAAAAAATCAACCCACACTGAGCCCATTTTTCAGATTTGTCACACTGAAGAGAATTATACCATCAATGTGTTGATAGGTTGATCTCAAGTCCAAAGTGGCCCCAGGGCAGTGTCCAGGTGTACTCAGGCCGGTGAAACGTGGAAACTGGAGAATGAAAGAGAAATAAATGGACTAAGTTTTTGCCATGATTCCAGAGATGTCCCCAGAGCCCATGACTCACAGGATTCCAACACAACAATAGGTTATTGTACTTTTTTTTTCTGGCCTGCAGTCACTCTGTTACAATGGCACATTACCAGGTAGGTCCATCTGTGTTTTTAAAATATTACAGTAACAACAACAACGGTTATTAAACCTAATTGTTTGAGTCTTAAGAAATGACTGCATGAAAGAGAGAATGATGCATTAGTCAGTCTACAGAATAAATGATAACCTGGCCTTTGATTCAATGAGTCTTTATTAGGTGACAAAGATTGGATCCATGTGTGTGTGATGTGGTGTGCCTCAGGGCTAGGCCTCTGTCTGAGACGCAGCAAGCCTAGGTCAGGGCACAATAGGATCCTTTGTCTCGCTTCCAGGCAAGAATTTTTCTAAAGAAAAGAAAAAAAAAAAAAACTTAGAGAATCCATTTTAGTCTTTAAATCAAATTTAGCTCCCCCCTGCCCCCACTTTTCCCAATAAAACACCATAAATGGCCTGGATGGGAGGGGGTCATTCTAAATTGACAAGTATTTATATAAAAATCCTGAAGATATATATTATCTGGTCTGCTAAAATCAGAGAGCCTGGAACCCAGGGCTGACTCCCCTGGCCACCTGTCAGATGCTAGTAAGCATCACCCCTCGAAGCTTTTACTCAGTCAGTATTTCCTGCCACACTGCGATGTTTACTGTTGTTTTACCCATGCAGGGTTAGGATGGTTCCGGCTCTAAGCCACTACAGCACTGTAGTAACACACCTGGACAACTCACCTCTATGCAGTTAGCAGCTTTTTAGGACAAATGCTGTCCACAGGAAAGCCGGTCCTGTTTCCATTTAAACGTGAGAACATCTGTTGCGCAGGAGATGGGTTAGCTACCAAGCACTACCGTTAGATTTCTCGCCAGAGAGTCTCATTCCTTCATGTGGTTTCTGTTTGCTTCTTTAAACAGTTAATTATGTTTTATTCTTTCTTCTATAAAAGCTAAATTTAGCCAAGTTTTATACTAATTTAAAACATTTTCTGGAAATGACAGAGGGCTATTGTTTAAAAAGCAGCAGCGGAGAGGCTGGGTTCAGGATGGTTGCCTTCATAGGAGCCTGAGGGGGAGTGATCGTGGCAGCCCGTGGCTTCGAGTCTCAAATTTTATTTGATGTATGTGGACAAATAGCGATCTGGTCATAAATCAGTTTACACTGCTACTCAGATATGTATCATGATGCAGAAGGCAGGGAAGGTCCGTTTCCTAGCTCTTGCCTGCCACATGATTCTCTTGGCGTGGTGTGAAGGTCAGCAAAGGTAATCATGTTGACATGCAGGGGGCCCTTGCCCTTTGTGGGGCCGGCCATCACCTTGACCTTCTGAGCTTTATTCAAAGCGTTAACATATGGATGGGACACTGTGACTCCCTGGGCACATCCTGTTCCACGGTCCCCTCTAGTAATGACTTTACCCGGGAGTAGAACATTTCGCAATGTCTGGAGACATTTTTTGGATGTGGCACCAAAACAGGGGGCTGCTACTGGTTTCTAGTTGGTAGAAGTCGGGAAAGCTGGTCTGTGGATAATATCTATGCCAAAGAGTTATCTAGCCTCAAATGTCAACAATACTGAGAAGAATCTAAGAAGCTAAATGTTCAAACTATGTAATAGTTAAATACCAGATACAGTGTGTGTGTGTGTGTGTGTACATGTGTGTGTACGTGTGTGTGTGTGTACATTTGTGCCCCATGAGTACAAAGACCAGAGGACAACTTCAGGTTGCATTCCTCATGCACCATCCACCTTGTTTTCTGAGACACAATCTTTGATTGTCCTGGAGCTCACCCATTAGGCTAGACCAACTGGCCACCAAGCCCCTAAGATCTGCCTGCTTATGTCTCCCCAGAACTGAGATTACAAGCGTACACACCATGCCATGCATTTTCCATGGGTTCTGGAGACTAAACCCTGACCATTTAAGGCAAGGACTTTACAAAAAGTGAGCTATCTCGTTGCCCCCAGCAGTAAGTTTTAAATCCAGGTAGGAATCACCAAAACTCTGCAGTAGAAAATCCTGCCAGGAAAGAACAGCCTCCAGCTGCAGCTCCCATTGCTTGGTTCTTTTCATGCCCTTCGAGAGTGTACCCAGCAGAGTCAGTTAACATGTGGACAGCACGTTATTCTCATTATAGAAGCACACTTGGGTTTCCTCTCTAATCCTCTTCATTAACTTCATTCTTTTTTTAAAATGTCACTGGGTTAAGAATTCATTAAGTGTAAAAGAGATCATATTTTGAACCAGAAAATTTAGAATGAAGACAGAATGAAAAGTAGGGGGAATACTACAGGCAAGAGTAGAAGAATGAATAAAAAAAATTAAAAAAGAATGAATACAGAAAAGTCCAACAAAATGAAGAGGAGAGGGAGAGATGAAAAACAAGCCTGCTGCTTCCTGGTGGGCAGCAGCAGATCTCCCACCTATGAGGCTCGGTGGGGCCACTCAGCCATCTGTCCCCTGTCAGCCCAGCTCTCAGATATCTCCATCAGCTTCCCTAACTGACACCCACACAGCCTCCTTCCTTCCAAGACAGTTAAAACCCATCAAGGCTTTGACCCTGTGAGTCCATCACTGCCGCACCTTCAGTGTCTTGGTCTCTGATGTGACTCCTCTGTCACCTAAGCCTATGTGCTCATTTCTTAGAGCCCTCAGTTTCACCAGGGACCTCCAAGATCACCAAATTTCTCAACAGTCACCAAGACCCTGCAGGCTGGACCAGCATTTGGGTAGCATGCTATACATGGCATGAACATCAAAGCCAAGCTTAGCTGAGAGATTCTGGCCCCCTTGGCTGAGCATCCTCTGTTGGTCAACTGTACATTTTATTCAACCAATATTAAGTAAAGATATAGATGTTATCAACAGAGGGTTAAGCAGGGTTCATTCTCTGGACTTTATAGTCTAGTAAACTGTTCACAAATGTGTCTTGGCCTAAGACGAATGAATAGACAGCAGAAGTTGTGGACATGGATCCCATGCTAATGCTGTGTTGGAGTGGGATGGAAGGGTGAATCATTTAAGGGAAGAAAGGAAGAGAAGGAACCTTTAAGAAGGTCATGGATGAGCTAGTCGTGACCCACAAAGTCATGACCTACAACAAACCTACTTGAGTACTTGATATCTCAAGACATTCTAAACAGCTCTGTGAATCTAGTTCAAAAGGGGGTGACTGTCTGGACCCTCTCTTCTGCTATTTGTCATGGATTAAAAGTCCACTTGTGCAAGCCATACCTGCACGCCGTCACTTAGCACCCCCAACGGCCACGGGGTAAGAACAACATCCTCCGCATCCTTCTCAGGGAGCACATGTGTTTCTGGGTCCTCACCTCACACATGGGAAGTCTTTAATGGGCACTGACTATCCCAGCAGTGATGCACGAATCAATCCATTACTCCAGGAAGTTCACTGTTTGGAACTCTGTGCCCAGCCAGACCAGAGCTAAAGAAAGACATGATTGCAATGAAGACTGCTCTTCACCGAGAAGAGGAGCACAGATCTTGAAACTCGATATGCAGTGAACATAGTAAAACAACAGGGTTTGTTCCTTTTCTAGTAGTAAGTCTTAACGAGGGCAATTTACCAGAAGTCATAACACACACAGAGAGAGAGACACACACATGCACGCATGTATGCCATACACATACAGACACACATGCACACTCACATGTACACACATACATATACACACACAGACACACATGCACACATACACACACACATGCACACGCACACAGACACACACCCCAAAACTTGGTTAAGAGTTGACAGTAACCCACGACCCATAATTTGTTAGATGCTGGATTCAGCAGCCATGACCAAAATACTAGAAACTATGAGTCAGACAAAATAAAATGCAAATGGCCTCAGAACACCACACCCTATCTCTAAATGAAATTTCACCCAGTTATGTCGATGTTCTGAAGCACTGTCTCCTACTAACGGTTCTGTGGATGGTATACAACATGCACACAGCTCACGGCACACAGGAAAGGGCAGTTCTGTGGAAAACCGGAGGCTGCCAAAGAACTGTTTAGCTCTCAAGAGCCGCCACAAGATGTTCCCAACC
>CAJQZJ010032218.1:1478341-1502158 GCA_907164525.1 Lophiomys imhausi | reverse complement strand
TGTGTGTTGAAGCCAGAGGTTGACGTTGGTTCTCTTCCTCCATCACTCTCCACTTTGTTTTTTGAAGCATGGTCTATCTCTGAACTGGTACCGGTTGGTTAAGCTGTCCTGGCTGGCCAATGTGCTCTACTGATCTTCTTCTCTCCACCTCCTGTTCTCTGGGGTTTCAGACATGCACCAGGCTTTGTGACCCAGGTACTCAGGCCTGGATGACAAGTGCTCGGCCCACTCAGCCATCTCCCCAGGCCTCCGACTATATTTTCTTACACTGACTCTTTGTCACTCCTCCAAATACGTGCAATAATCACCCGCATAAGTGTGTCTGTATCCATGGGAGAAACAGAAATGAAAACCTAATAAAGGACACAGATGCTATAAAGAGAGGTGTAACCATGAGTAGGAGATGGTGGCTTCTTGGCCCTAGAAGCAGGTGTGAAATGCAGGGATGAGGAAAATATGTAAGCAGATGCTGTTTGTCATTTGGATTCGGAAGACACACATGACTTGGTCTCTAGCATGGTGCTAGTGGGGATTGGTGAAACCTTGGAGAAGTTGAGGTCTGGTGGGAAGTTTTAGGGTATTGCTTCACAGGAGACTGGGGTACCCTGGTCTTTTCCTCTCTTTCCTTTTGCACCTGGCCACAAGATAACAGGCTCCCTCTGCCACATACCCCCCCCCCCGTGATAAAACCGTCTTGCCACAGCGTCAGAATCAACACAGTGACTGGAGAGGGCTGCAACCTGTGAAACTTGGAGGTTTAGCAAAATGGACCTTTTCTTTTCCTAAGTTGACCGGCCAGGATATCTGTGTGGTGATGGAAAACTGACTGCCATGACGAGAAAAGAGTATAGAAAATCCAAGGAGTGATAGAGTCCCCCAGTCACAATCAATTGACACAAAATAGCAGCAGGGGACGTGCAGCTTTTTGTACTGTAAATCTTAGAATGTGTGACAGTATGGAGAAATGAGGTAGAAATAAAATTATTAGGGAGAGGACCTTGACATTGAACGCCAGCTCTGATACTGGAGTTCAGAACCATTTCTGTGAACTTTAACTTCCATTTTGGTCTAATAAGATTTCTATAACAGTACCCAATGTAAAAGAGCCATGAAGGCTGGCGGACACATTGTATTCTAAGAACTATTACTGAGGAGAGCACTCAATAAGAGTAATTATTCTACATGGGGAGAGAATGCTGGGTGGGTTTCTGAACCTCACGTGTGCTGTGTATATATCAGTGTTCATGTGGTAGGTGCTTTGGGGAAAGACCCACAACCTGACAAGATTCAGATACCATGGTAGTGGGCAGCATTCTGGAGTCTCTAGGCAAAGCTTGGGCCCTTCCTCTGTGCTGTACCTGCCTTTTCTTTGACTAGGCCCCCGTGCTAGCTCTCCTTACCTACATGGCCGGCTGGTTTCCTACAGGGTTAGATCTGTTGGCATTGCCGGCGCCATGTTTACATCTTGTCCAGGACACTCCACTGTTTAAAGAATTCAATAAAAACTTTCCAAGCTCTCTTTCAAAGTGAACTCAACCATCTTGCACTTCCCTACTCCACTATCCCTTCTGCGTGGTTAGGCATTTACTCTAAAGATTTGGGCCACTATGGGTACAGCCACACCTTCCCATCACACCTACTGCAGACATTAATAATTGACCAGGAGTCTCCTCTTTGCTGTACCAATAATTCAAGGTCTCAGAGTTCTCTCCTCAGACAGTACCAATCACTCAGAGGTGCAACTTATTGGCCATCCCACCTCTAGGCATCTTGTCAGGGAAAAAGGAGACAGCACCAAATTTGCATTTAGACTGTCTGTTCACTGTTGCTTTTGAGCTTAGGGGGAGCAGGGAGACTTGTTGACTAACTCATCTTCAAATGTAAACACTCCTTAACAAACCTAGACACTGCCTTCCAGACACTTAGAGAAATAATATTATTATTAAAGCAGTCTCACAAGAATGAGTCACTTCTGATCACAGGTGAGAAGATGGCAGCTACAGAGCCCTGTAAACTTCCTGCTATGTGTTCACCAGGGTCGCGGGCACCAAGAACAGCTCAGGACAACTCAAAGGCAAATTCGATAATTCCCCCATATACCAGACCCATGTGACTCCAGTCCAGGCATCAGGCAGATGACAACGATGGTGCTGCTCTCACCAAAGCTCAAAGCTTTCTCATGAACTCTGAGCCTGCTCAGTGAGCTGCTAGAACATGGAGCATGGCTCGCCTTGCAAAGTCAGCCAGGAAGCTTCAGGGATGGGGTGGGAAGGGGGACTGTCCTCAAAATCAAGGACAAGATGAGTGTGGCCTTTTGAATTTGGTTCAGTTGTGATCTTTTCTTCTTCTCAAAGCTCAACATGTCAAGCAATTGGATCACATAACAGAGTACGTTGTTATTGATCCTTAAAGGATGTACCATTTATCCTTGAACAACAGACAACTGTGCCTCATGCTTGGTGCCTTTCACAATGATTAACAGTGAAGTTTCAGAATTTCTCAGGGTGATAACAATTCAAATATACACATGGTGCCTCTCAGAGCTCTGAAGTACACATGACAAGGGCATGTGTGTGTGTGTGTGTGTGTGTGTGTGTGTGTGCGTGTGTGTGTGTTTAGTGAAGGCCTGAGAAAATGGCAACAGAAAAGACTTCAGTAAAGATTATTTAAACAGAATTTTCTTGAGACCTTGGTTCTTAGCTTCATCCCTTGAAGAACTGACATTTTGTTCCTCATTTTTATGAAACGGATCATCTGTAGAATACATTTTTAGAAATGTGTTTTATTTGTAATTATGTATATGGGACAGGAAATGTGTGCAGATGAGTGTGTGTGTGTGCCTGTGAAGGCCAGAGGCGCTGGCTCCCTGAAGCAGGAGTGCAGAGTGGGGTGAGCTGTCGGGTGAGGATGCTGCCCACCAACTCAGATCCTCTGCGAGAGAATCTTAAGTAGATGCTCTTAACTGCTGAGTCATACCCCAGTCCTGAGAATATCGTTCAATATTGTCAACGCATTGGTATAGTATCAAAACCCATGCCATTCTGTCCACTGGTGGTCATACTGTTCAACAAAAGTGCATTTCTCTAGGAGCATTGATCTGGACTCCTTGAACACCAGGAAACTCTCTGGCAAAGTCTGTTAGATGTTAAGAACTTGAGAATCTATCCTGGACAAGGAGTAGAGGGATGGCCATTCTCCCTGAATGGCCTCGTTCTCCTTAGTTCTGTACTCACTACTCTCAAAAGGTTTCTGGTGATGTCCATTTCTGTAAGTTCAAATGAAGTCTGATCAACTGGATGAGTGAGTGTTAGTCCCAGGTACAGCACTGGGCCCAGCTTCCTGCTCTCCTGAAAATGATTCATCCTGGAGTGTTGTCATGGGCACATTTTCACAAGGAATCCTCTAAATAAATATATTGTGACAGACAGCTTTTGAAAACACAGCTCTGAATTTCATTTTTTACTAAGTGTAAGGGGAAGCCCATTTCTCACCTTTTGCTTTTGTGTAGCAAATTTCTCCTGGCTGCTCTATGGTTGGGATGAAGGACCATATGTAGATGCTTCCTAAGGACTCAAGGACTTATAGAAGAAGACAGGGAGTTCTATAGAGGGCTTGTTTACATGAAGTCCCAAAGAGATCTAGATAAACAAACACAAGACTCTGGGGCCCTTTTTCATCCCAAGAACTTATCAAACTTCTGCCTGTCCCCTTTAGTTGGCTTGGCTATGAGATAAAAGCAATCACCATGGGAAAATGATTAGGGCCATTTTCCCCTAGGACTTTAGAGAGGACATTACTTCTCTGATGTGAACATCAGATTCATTTGTCCAGGATTGGCCAGTGACCAAACATCTTAAATAAATTAATTTATTTCAACTTTATTCTATCAGAGATTGGTGGCTACAACTAGAACAAGGACATTTTACTTAATTTTTATCAGCAATGTTGTTATTTAGTGGAGCCATGCTAGAAAATCAGAACTCAGCCAGGCAGTGCTAAAACACACCTTTATTCCCAGCCCTTGGGAGGCAGAGACAAGTGGGTCTCTGAGTTCAAGGCCAGCCTGGTATACAGAGCAAGTTCTAGGGCAGCCAGTGCTACACAGAGAAACCCTGTCTCAGAAAACAAGCAAGCAAGCTAACAAAAACAAACAAAAATACAGACCCTTAGACCCAGGCAATACAATAGCGATTTCTATAATGATGAGAAATTTTCCTGGCTCTGTAATTCATTATGGCAGCCACGGTTTATTTATATGCTATTGAGTGGCCTGAAGTTTATTACAATAAGTAACTAACTTTATGTATTAGTTCAATTCGCTTGAAACGAGTGTTTTGTTTAGGCAGAATCACCCTAAAGTACGGACTGCTTCTCAGACAAGGCTGCTTAGCTCACTTTCTTGAAGAATTCGTTTTAATACCAAGGACTAATTTCTTTTCCCAGAAATAGCTTAGACATCATCATTTTAAAGAACATTTCAGGAGCCGGGCGGTGGTGGCGCACGCCTTTAATCCCAGCACTTGGGAGGCAGAGGCAGGCGAATCTTTGTGAGTTCAAGGCCAGCTTGGTCTACAAAGTGAGTCCAGGACAGCCAAGGATACACAGAGAAACCCTGTCTCGAAAAACCAAAAAAAAAAGAACATTTCAGGTCACTTGTCTGAGTAACTTTTCCTGTTGCTGTGATAAAATACCCTGACAAAAGCAACTGAAGGTAGAAAATTACATTTTGGGGTGCAGTCTTTGAGGTACAGTCCATCATGGCAGAAAAATCCTGGCATTAGAAGCCTGATTGCTGCAGCCGGTTGCTCACACTGAGTTCACAGTTAGGAAGCAGAGGGATGTGAATTCCTGTGCTTAGTTAGTTTTCTCCCCTTTATTAAGTACAGACTCAAGCCTAGGGAATGGTGTCACCCACTTTTGGGATGGTTCTTCCCACTTTAGCTAGCTTAAGATAATCCTTCACATGTACCCAAAGCTCATCTCCAAAGGAATTCTAGATCTTGTGAAGTTGACACTCAGTATCAACCATCATATCTTCATCATGAGCAATCTTTTGTTCCAGAAAACACACTGCAGGGACCAGCTGACTAAGCCATTTATCAGCATAGTGATTTGAATCCCTGAGGATCTTCCATATGATATATATATTTTGTATATCTGAGATGTGCTCTTCTCAGAAAGCATGTTTTTGGGACCTAGACCATGGTAGGTACTGTGTCTAACCTATTCTTACCAACACTTAACTATCATCTAAAAATATCCCTCATATGATATTATGCTTTTGAAAATGATCATCAGTGCCAAGTAAATGACAGACAAAAGCCATGAGAGCCTTATGAGTTCAGGCTCTGACTATCCATATACAAGTAACTTGTAGTCAAGAGAAAAGCCACAGGAGCAATGAGGTGTCCCTGCTCTGTACCCACTAAAAAGCACAGAACAATAGAAGCCATCTGCAGCCTGGGGCCCTTGCCTGTCACCACCATCACCATAAACACACACACACACACACACACACACACACACACACACACACACTCACCTTATATCCAAGGGAAAACATGACTGAAAAATAAACTTCATCTTAAGAAAAGACTAATTCTGTCTAACATACAAACAACAGGTTGCCTGATGCTGTTACAGAATCTACACATGGCCTGGTGGCTGTGAGTTCTCTGTTGCAAGGACCATGACGAGGAGGGAGACTGGGGCCCTACCTGTCAATCATTCAGTGGGCTTCACAGTGACTGCTCCCCTGAATCTACTTTGTGCAAACTCTGACTCTTTAATTGGCTCACTTCCATTCGTCAATTTTTACCCCTTCTTACAATGCAGAAGTCAACGTCTCTGAAATGCTTGAATTCACACTTTTTCTCTCACTACATGACTCATTTCAGCAGCTGCCCTGTTGACAGCTTTAGCCAAAGGGAAAGACTTGGTACTCTGGGGAAAAGAAGTGCAGAGAGAGAAACCACTCTAGGCTTTCAGGCCACCCCTTGCAGACAGCCCAGCTGCCTTCCCACTTCTCAGTAGGGTAGTTTGGATGGTCTGTGCAAGGTGCTGATGTCTCTGGGGAGCATCTGTCCTACCTGTCTGGCCAACAGTCTCAGCTAAAAGCTGTGTATAAAGAATGCTAAACACCCATCTGATTCTTTCATGGAGAGAACAAACTCCTGTCTTCAACCCCAGTGTCCAGGCATTATATTAGATCCTACCAGGAAAGACAATGTCACATACCTTAACTTGATTTGTTCAAAACATTGGCTAAAAGCCTGCCTTCATGAGAGCCCCCAAGGAGCTTTAGAAAATTCCAGTTTGTGTTTTTGTGGATCAAAATGCTGACAGACTTAGTCAATCAGTAAATATGGACTGTCTATCCATACTAGGAACCCAAATTATTTGCCTTTTTAAGGAAAAAAATTCCTCTTACTGTGAAAGAATACATGCTCTTTTCCAACTAAAGCAAAATGTCAATCAAAATTGTCCAAAATGTCACCCTCTGGAGACAGCTTTTGTTAACAACTCACATAGGTTTTGCTCTTAGTTTTGCTTCTAATGGCCATGCAGAGAACACTTCAATTCTAGAGAACTACAGTGGTCCCATGGTCCAAAGAGATGGGCAGGAGGAGTGTCCTGTGGTCCTGCAGCTTGGCAACCACAAGTAGTTCTACCCTGCTGATACTGTAGGCACAAGCCTCCCTCATGTATATGTACACACATGCGCATATACATGTGTACGTACACACACACTGTGTGCCAATTCAACATTCTTAGGCACCTTTTTGAGCTATACTTTAATAATTCTAAAATATCCCATCTACTAAGGAGCTCTAAGGAATAGAAAATGGACAGTAGTCTGTTATCTTGGATTTTCTCAGGCTATTATTGTTAAGAAAGTACTGCATGGTAACCAGATTAAAACATTAGAACATTGTTGTCTCCATTCCAGAGGTTAAAAGTCTCCTACTCATGTGTGAGCCGGGACACACTCTACCTGGAGACTCATCCTTGCCTCTTCCCATCACTTGACTTGTGACTGCATCATTCTAGTCTCTGCTGCTGACATCACAGGGCCTTCTTCTTATGTGTCTTTCTCTTCCCATGATGCTCTGTTCCTTCTATGTCTCTCTACTTTTCCTGGGAAGACTATTTCTATTCACCCCAGATAGAGCAACAACAGCCCAAAGAAAGAATTCCATCTAAAACTGAACTCGATGGACCAATGTATTTGATGAGGATGCTAATGGACACATAGAGGAGGGATCACCTACACAGGAGTTATCACATGGGTGACTAGGCAGCATTATCACAAGAAAGCTTATGGTGACATGGATGACAATTTATGGAGGTTGCAACACTCAACACCCCTCTGTGGTTTGTAGGTGTCTACGCCTCTGAAGAGTCCCTTCTCTCCTTGCTAGTGACTGTTCAGTGCCTTTATGACCTCATGGAGGGGCCTCAAGAGTCTTGTGACTTTCATTAAATATGCTAAGCCTTCCACCCCCCCACCACAAAGGAATGCTTCAACCTGGAGGAAACAGCCACACAATATATAAAGATACCGGTCGGCCATGCTGGATTAGGAGTCACACTAATCTTAATTTGATTATTAGTGGTAAAGACATTACTTCCAAAAGCAGTCACCTATACCACTCCTGAAAATTAGGAATTCAATTTAACTTGGTGTGGGGTGTGGCTGGGGGCCAGGATTCAGCCTGTAACACTGTGGAGATGAAAATAAACTTGTTCAATCCCATTAAAGAACAGTTAAAGGTCTGTGTAAGCCTTCAGACACACGACCCAAACTGTCAGTGATATGGAATTTCCATGGTTATTCTAGGATAATGATGGCTTGAAAACACTAAGAGTTTGTGAAAGTTATTGTGTTTGGATGGATCTTGGGCTCCTCCATTCGCATGATGAAGCCTTGAAGCCCTAAACCCTAATGAAATATGAGGAGGCAGGGCCTTTGGAGAACATTAGGTACCAAGGGAGAGCTCTTCTGAGTGGGATTTGCACCCTTCAAAGAGAGGTACCAGGGCTTGCTTCTCCTCTCCATCTTATGAGGACACAATGACAAGGTCACCAGGTACAAACCAGGAAGCAGAATCAAATCTGATAGCCCCTTGATGCTGGACTTCTCAACTGCAGGACTGTGACCAATAAATGTTATTTAAGTTATTGGGTCTAGATAGTGTTGGCTAACTAAGACAAGAGGAAGAGGAAGTGCCAGGGAAGAGGGCAGTTGATACTTTTTAGTCCAGTCAGTAAGGCCGGTCTTCATTGGGTCCTCAGCTTACTGTCCTACCTTTTGCCCTAGAAGTGCTCAGAGCTGCTGAATCTCACAGAAGTGCTCTACATGTGTCTTCTCTCACACTTCCATACCTGTGCACAAGTTGCTTGCTCTGGAATAGCTCCTTTTTTCTTGCCACCACCACAGATCAGTTTCCAAGTCACCTTTCCACCTGCCTAACCCTAACATCATGAAGTCCGGGGATCTTGAACCTCCCAAGAGAATCAGTCCCATCCCACCAGCTGGCACCATTGCTCTTGTGGATACTGACTATCAACCTGAAGTGCTCAAGGATGGAGGCTGTGCCCTTTCTGTATTCCCAACAAATAGCACAGAGCCTAGTTCTTAGCAGCTGGTCCCTGAAGAGTTGCTGAAATTTAGTTTATTTGAAGTGCTTAAGGAAAGGAAATGAGGAGATAGACCCAACTAAGGCCTGGCAGAGGGGCAGTATCTAGGGATAGGCTGATGGCCAAGCTCTTGTCAACTGTGACGAGCTGCCACAGGAGAAGGGTGTAGCCTGCTGCGTAGGGTGCCTGTTAAATAAGGGCCCTGATTCATGAGGTGGTTGTCATACTAAAAAAACGACACAAAAATCAACACAATAAGGCCATTGGGACTACAAAGAGGGGTGTAGGGGACATGATGGAGCTCCAAACATGAACTGTACAACCAGGGCGTGGCAACTACAGAAGGTCCCACTCAGAAAAACCACATTCAGATCTGAACAGGAGCACCATGGCTGAGCAGGTGTATTGAAGATATCTTGAGAGGGTCAAGGCCAGATCCAGGGATTATGCTAAGTAAGTCCCAGACATGCTGCCAATGGGGAAAGGATAAAGGATACGAGCCCATAGAAAACACAAAACCAGTGAGGTTAGAGTGACCTCACTTTTGAGCAACAAGAGAAAGAATTGTCCGCTGGACACAGGAGGATGACCAGTGGGCTTGTGAGCAAGTCTTAAGTTTAGTTTCACACTAGGGTAGTTTACTTTCCCATGGAATGTCTCAGCTTCACAAAATTAAAAACTAGGGTTTGGGATTTGGGAGTGTGATTTTATTTTTTTTCAGTGACAACTACAATTAGAGTTTTACTTGAGATCAAGTTCCGATTCTGGAAATGTGCCTCCCATTTTCATGACATCATGACCTTAAAATGCACTTAACTGTCATCAGGAAAAAGCAGAGCTCAGCTCGAAGCTTTTGTAATTTCTTCACAAGTTCAAGTGAGAACTGGAAAGAAATGAAAACCACAAAGTTAACGGACAATGACAGCCCACCTCTTAAAGAATGCAACTTAAATATAGATATTGCATCTCTTCTGTTACACAAGATGAAAGAGAATCAACAGCCCACAGTGCCTGATAGTCTTGTCTTTTCCTTCCGGGTAGGAACTTCACAGCCACCTGTCTTAACAGCCAGGGGCACACTGTACTTTAAGAAGGATAACTAAGGGGCTAGAGAGGTGGCTCAGTGGTTAAGGGCACTGGTGCTCTTCTAGAGGACCCTGGTTCAACTCCCAGCACCCACATGGCAGCTCACAACTGTCTGTAACCCCAAGATCTGACATCCTCACACAGACATACATGTGGGCAAAACACCAATGCACATAAAATAAAAATAAATAAAATTTTTAAGAAAAGGATAACCAAGGCCCTCACTGTATCATGGCACATAAGGAGATGGCACATATATATGACATTGGTACATGGATAATGTCCGTCTGAATCTGAGGGCTCTCATATGCTTCACATTACCACTCTGCCAATTACCAGCTATGTTAACCAAAAACAACAAATTGTATATTTTCTCTAGGACTTGTTTTCTTCTTCTATAAAATAGGTTTGGGTTTTTTTTTTAAATACAAGTTTCCAGAGGATCAGCATCAGGAGTTCACCTCTGATTCACACTCACACATTCAAATATATGTTCATGTATACTCTGTCATACACATGCACACAGGCACACCCACCTACACACACACAAACACGCACACACATCCTCATGAGCACACTTGTACACATGCACACATGCATGAAAGGAATTCAGATATACTCCACAGCATGGTTGGCATGGTTGGACCCAGAAGAAGCCAGTCTCAAAAAAAACAAGAAAGAAAGAAGGAAAGAAAGAAAGAAAGAAAGAAGGAAAGAAATAAACAAAGAAAGGAAGGAAGGAAGGAAGGAAGGAAGGAAGGAAGAAAGAAAGAAAGAAAGAAAGAAAGAAAGAAAGAAAGAAGTCACTATATGATTCCACTTCATGAAGGTACAGAAGGTTAAGGAAGCCACAGAGACATAGAGCAGGTAGATTGTCAAGGATAAGCAGGAGGGATAAACTTGGAGTTGGTAAATATTATACTGCCTTAGTTAAAATAAGAATGTTCAGCATACACTTTTTTTTTAACATTTATTTATTATGTATACAGTATTCTGTCTGCATGTATGCCTGCACTCCAGAAGAGGGCACCAGATTTCAGTGTAGATGGTTTTGAGCCACCATGTGGGTGCTGGGATTTGAACCCCGGTCCTTTGGAAGAACAGCCAGTGCTCTTAACCTCTGAGCTATCTCTCCAGCCCATAAGTTTATTGGGTTTCTTTTTTTGTTTTGTTTTTGGTTTTTCGAGACAGGGTTTCTCTGTGTAACAGCCCTGGCTGTCCTGGACTTGCTTTGTAGACCAGGCTGGCCTCGAACTCACAGAGATCCGCCTGCCTCTGCCTCCCAAGTGCTGGAATTAAAGGCGTGTGCCACCACGCCCGGGGATAGACGGTGGTGATGGTCACTAAATAGTGTGCATGTACTTAACCTTCCTCACAGAACTGTACAGTTAACAATGGTTAAGATGAGAAATACTACATTAGGTATGGTTTACCATTATCAGAGGGGGGGCAAGGGTAATATTTGTTGAGGTCCTATTTATATGTGTCCTGTTCATACAGAAGGGCTTTGTGGTGTGTGTGTGTGAACACACTGTCACAGAGGGCCTCGGAGTCTACAATTTTCACTGTAGGTTTTGGATTAAAATCTGAAAGGGCCATAGAATTCCAAGTGTTAAGTCTTTCTCCAAAAAGTCACCCAAAGGACACAACCAAGTGTTCCCAGGAAGGTAATGCCCCTACTGAAATACAAGGTACAAAGGGGCAAATGTTTGTAAAGGGTTTTGTTTTCCTAGCTGTTCAATGTGGTCAGAAGTTGGCAAAGATCTTGGTGTGTCTGGTTAGAATCTGCTTCTCATGGGTGGTGCTGGGAGCCTCAGGGCTTTTCTTCTTGCTTCATCTCATCATCCAGGAACAGAACAGAGTAAGCCTTGTTCCTAGAGACTTGCCCATGATTTACTATCAAGTAGAAGACAGCCTGGGGTCTTTGGAAAGGTGTGGAATGAGAAAACATCTAAATAAGTATTTATTGAAGGGAATGGGAGTGGGGCTGTGACAGTTGCTTAGCCGCTAAAATATAGTTTTTCAAGAAAATAGTTGAGAGTCCCCAGTACTGGAGAGAAAGACAGTACGAGCCAAGATATTGAAGATGGAGAACATTTTTCTTCTTTGATAGTGATTGTTTCTGTAGCATCTGGTCATCAAACAGGGGCTTGAATTTATTCTGATTTCTCTTTCTGAATTTGAATGTGAACTTCCAGAAGGGTTTTGCTGTTTTGTTCAATATGCTAATCAAAGAGCCAAATTAGTTGTCTTCCAAGAATCTTTGCTCACTAAATGAGCAAAGATCATTTAATTAGCCATTAAATGAGTATATGAGTGAGTAGGTGAATGAATAAATGAATAAATATAAATTTTTTATATCTACTTACTGGTACCTCACAAATATAATACACTAATATAAAATGTTAGCATGCTTCCTTCTCAATTGGCTCACACCTAAGATGGTTCTTCTGAAATCCTCTTTTTCTAATATTTTCTAGACCTAGCTTTGTTTAGGCACAAACCTGAATCTAATATGCTCAGTTATCAAGCAGCAGTTACCCAGAATGCCTGCCATTTCTGAGATCTAACTCCCTTTCAGTTCTAGAAAGGGACCACTCAATCCAAGAAGGAAGTATTTTTATCTCCATGCTAATTTGGTAAATCATCACCCCTCCCTAAAGAGGGAGACTCTCTGGGGAATGAGCCAGATGTTTGGTAGAGGACCAAGCCTCTGAGAAGGGATGGAGCCCATCCAACACACTAAGGCAAAAGATAGGCCAATGGTATCTGGTAAGCAGCAATGAAGAGGAGTCCCTGCAAAAATCTGTAAATGATGTCATATATCCATGGCCCAAGAAACCCAAAAAGCCTGGTGGATCCTTTTCTGTTCCCCAGCAGCCTGGATCACTTGTAAACAACCACAATGAGTTTCTTGCCTGGGTTCTCATTTGTCAGTAGATTACACAGCCTTTCCTCCCACAGTTCCTTCTCTCCACCATCAGCACTTTCCACAGACTGAACTTGCAATCCCCTGCCAATGATTGTAGGTTTTGGTAACAAGGAGAGCAATATAGGACACTGACCAGGATTCTAATCCTGGGTTCTAATCCTGGCTCCGCTCTTTGTGCCTTATGACATTAGGCGAGTTCATGGACAACTGTGTGCCTCAGTTTCTTTACTTGCTAAATGTGCAATAATAAAACCTACCTCTCATCAATGGTTACAAAGTGAAAGGAATTTGTGTTAGCTTATAATCACCTGACATATTATAATAGTGTCTGGCATATACTAAGCTTATATCTCAATTTCACTTTTGTATTTCATGCATCTTATTTAGTATGGTTTAGAAGTTTTTAAAATATAGCCCTCAAAATTAGAAAGCCAATGTATCTCAACAAAGAATAAAATCAAAGCCATTGATGAGATCCCAATGTATAAATTGAGATAAGAATTTTTTTCCCAATGGTCTGTTGAGTACAGATCCTTCTGTCGACACCTTGGAATTGGTAGTGATTGTTTCACACATAGCCAATATGAACTTGGCAAGGTCAGAGGACAGTTGTGAACATGTCAGGAAGTGTCCTCAAGACATTTTTAAGGGAAGAAGTGTCATTGTGCCATGAGTGTCAGGAGAAGAACTTGAATTAATACACAACCATGTCTCCCACAAGCCTGCCATTCACATAGACAACGATGACTCCCATAAGCCTGCCATTCACATAGACAACGATGTCTCCCACAAGCCTGCCATTCACATAGACAACGATGTCTCCCACAAGCCTGTCATTCATATAGACTTACAGTGTGGGTAAAAGCCAACATTAAAACTATACCTTATACCTGCTGGTGTCTGAGGTCAAGTGAACCATCTTACAAATTGACTCCAAGTTCCAGGGATAGTAATAGGCCTGTCTTGGGTAGCCAACAAACTCTACTTGCATTGCCTTAGTTGTATGAAGACTAGAGAATCCAGACATGGCAGCTAATCCCCCACCTCTCTCACTTTTTTCTGTCCTTCTTTCTTCTCTGAAGTATCTCTGCCAAAAGTGAGGGAGATCTTAAGATGATGTAACTTCATTACATTTTTCCCCACCAGGAGTATCCCTGACTTAATTTAAAATTCCAACTCTGTCCAACATTTCTTTTATGAACTAATAACCAAGTAGCCATGCATTTGGAGCCAGGATGTAGAATGCTAATGTAAAATTCCAGTTCTTGTAATTCAGCTAAGAGCTTGGATGATTTCGAATGTGGGCTTTCTGTCTCAGTCCCCCAGTCCTCCAGATTAACCATCAGAAAGTCTTCACCTATATGCTGGTCCCGTCCCTGTGTCCAGCTTCATAGCTCTGGGGGTTCATTTCCACTGTGTCTTCTCCATCTGCCTCCTCTTCCCATGGCTACCACAGCCCCTCACCCAGACATCTCCAAAAGTCCACCTTGTTGGCTCAGGGCCTTGAGTCTCTACTCACTCAACCTTCTCATTGTTCTCTCAGGCTCTTCTCATGTGCTCTGTCACTCAAAGCTCCTGAATGATGTCCACCTGCCCCTAGGAAATAGGTCAACAAGCCCCTTACTTATATCGGTGTTATGGTGCGTCTAGCATACCGGAAACGGAAATTACCTGGGTCCACAGCATCCATGTTGCTTCTGACAGAGTCTACAGCGTGGCTAAGCCACTTTACTGGCGGAGCGCTCTGAGTCGTACTGTCTGACCCTGTATGTCTGTGTGAAGTGAGTTCATCCATGGAGCCTTTCCCCAGTGGTTGAGATGAGCATTCAGTGAGATAAGACACATAAAGGACTCGCTCCTCGCTCGGGTTCTGACAACTTCAAAATGCTGCTCTCTCCCAGAGCTGCCAACTTCTCCAGCGTGGACCTTGTCTTCCTCAGCCCCATGTGTGCTGCACCCGGCTCCCAAGTGTTTAGTGACATCCCCACACGCTCCCTCTTCCTTGGCTTGCTATGCCATATGACCTGTCCTAGCTGCCTTTCTTTCTGAATATCCGAGCCCTGCATTTCTTTCAGACTCCACCCACCCATCATCTCCTCCAAGCTTCTCCAGCCCTTCTAGAGGTGACCCCTTACTCTCCAACCCAGGGCTACGGGGTTTACAACTTATGATCACATTCGTTGAATCCTTTAGAGATCAACCCACTGTCCCCCACTGAACTGGGCATTAAAGGGAAGGATACCCTCATCAAATTCTACTTCTCCCACACCCCAAAATGCACAGGATAGGGCTTAGCTTGTGAGGAGTGGTTGCTCTACGTTAATTGAGTGTACGGTTCCTATGCTGATTTCTTCAAATACTTTATTGAGTGCGTTAATTGTAAAGCAGCAGAGATCAACTCCTTTCCTATCCCAGACGTGCATACGCACTGCTGCTGAGCTGCAACTCTGCATTTAACTTCAGATCGGGTGTCTGACATGCCACCAGGTTCTCTGGTTTCATCTCACTTTTGTGTCAGAAAATCAATCAGAGACTTCGGCAAAATCTCAAAGCTTTCTCCCATCTCTAGAGCCATGGTAAATAATTCATGTCTCTTCCCCACACCCCTACAAAAAGAAAAAAGAAAAAGAAAAGATAATCCTTTCCTATTCTTGAATAACTTTCAGAATCTGAATTATTACCACATTTTTAATGAGTAAAGACAACCTTATTCCAGGATAAAAAGCTGTTTATTTATTTCCAAAAATTAAGGTGGGAAGAAGTTGTTGATAGTCCATACTTCAGGGCCCACAAGGATTTTTTTTTTATAGGCTTTTATAATGTTAACTTTTGTTCTCTGGCTCAGCAAAGTAACACTGGCCTAAAGAAATGGAATCCACAAGTGTGGGTTCAGGGAAAATTCTGACATGAACCACTAATGACATTGTTGGTGTCTCACATTCATTTCTCTAATCTGACTGTCCTTTGGTTAAGGAAATACAAACATAGCCATACACAGAACCAAAGCAGTCATATTAATAGCAGTCAGGACAGTTTGCACGTGTTTCTCTGATTGTCCTTCACTTTGTTTGAGGCTCATCACAACAGCCGTTCCTGAGGAACAGGGGTCTTCGAGGCCCACATAGGTTCAGAATAGGCAAGGTTAAAAAAACAAAAATGCAATCATCCAAGGAAAGTCGAGGAGTGGTCTCAGTGGGACTCTGCTCTGAGCCTGTTTTACCTGTCTGGCATTTCTTTTAAAGTCACTCCTTTCTCCCCACCTGCTCATTACTCTTCCCACTCAGGTCCCTTTCTTACAAGTCTTAGAACTTAAAATGCTCTCAAACGTTGAAAAACAAACTAGCATATTATGAAAATGTTGTAATAGTTTTCATCAATTTTCTTCACCATCCTTCTGGTACTGTGACAATAAAAATACAATAGTTCACCTTTCCTTAATCAAGCAACTGCAAAGAGTGAACATGTTCTAAATGCTATGTCACAGCCTGTCTCACTCAGCCATCATAGTAGTGTGATAAATTAGGAACCGCTGTCCTCATTCTGGAACCAAAGAAACAGATTTAATGGCCAGCCAATAAAACACACAGAGGAAGCAAGACCTGCACCCACTCTGGTGTCCCCTTCCAATGGGTTTGTTTTTTGATCTGTGTTTCCTGGCTGTGTGCCAGGTCTCTTTGGAGGTGCTGACATTTGAAGGCCATTCAATGGAGGGTTCCTTCTTGAATATAGGGTCAGTTCAGATGTAGTCAAAAAGAAGTGGGACACACACAAGTCAGAATGCACATCTCACAACTGCATTGCCTGCTGGGACTTGAGGATCTATCAAGAGTTTCCAGTGGTGTGCGTTCAAATAAACATGGTGACATCCAGGTAGAAATGATACCTCTCTCATTACAGAAATTTGTCTCGGGCATCCCAGAAGAGGCCAAGATGTCATGACATCCTTACTACCCACATTCTGCACAACATGACCCAGGACATGTCATGTAAAACATTGGTCCTGTTCTTGTCCAGAGCATAGGCATGAGGGTGGGGATCCTCCCTGTGGATGAGATTCCCACCACAGGCCAACAGTGAATGGATCTTAGGATCTCAGCTACAGAAAGGACCTGGCTACCAGTAGACAACCTCACCTAGGCCAGAGCCTTGCCCTTAGCAAGCACATTTGGATAGAAAGTCTCCGACTGCCCTCAGCACAGCCT
This sequence comes from Lophiomys imhausi, assembly GCA_907164525.1. Lineage (NCBI taxonomy): Eukaryota > Metazoa > Chordata > Mammalia > Rodentia > Muridae > Lophiomys > Lophiomys imhausi. The sequence goes on along the minus strand of CAJQZJ010032218.1, from coordinate 1,485,298 downwards.
GGATGATTTTTGCTCTAGTCCACAGAGCATACTGAGTCACAGTAAGTTATCCCATGTCTCTCGAGTGTTCCAAGCCTGAACAGCCACAAAGACTTAAACCTATACGTCACCCCATTGACAGCCCCCAGAAAAACATATGGTTTAGATTTTTAGACAACCCTCCATGTAAAAAGCCTTTCTTTTTATAGAGACATATTTTTAGTCTCTCCCAAGCTAAACTCTGAGCTGAATTTAATCCATATAGCACTCTGTTCCAATCAAGAGCTGAAACACAACTTTGTGTCAGAGTAATACATTGTTAACTGATATGTCAGAAAATCAATTAATTACTTTTAAGAAGCAGTTAAGAGAAGCCCTACAATGCTGCCACTTGAATTATTAAAGAACCTGATGTAAAAGGGTCCCCATGCCTGCACCCAACTGAAACCCAGTGTTGGATGGTTGCACAAAATGCCCATGCTGCCATGGGTCCCCATGGAAAATACTATAAATGTGAATGACAAGAGTAATAATAACAGAGAAGTGACATGCCTTAAGAAGCGTGTGTCTGGTGGAAGCAGGGGTCAGCCAGCCCTGCTCAGTGCTGTCCCCAGATGGGCTACTCCTATCTTGAGGTGGCTAGCAGCACACTTCATCCCAGGCAATGTGCTCCCCAGCAATCCTTTCTGTCATTTGCAGTTCAGTAGCCTGCCTCAGAGTCCTGCTGGTCTGTCCCTACCACGGCAATGCTCTTCTCAGAGAGAGGTGCCTGCAAGACTCACTGCTCACTGCTGCAGTGTGGACTTCAGGAGCTGATGACCATGTGATTCAAGGACATGCCCACCCAGGGCCCAGTACTGGCCAGGAGGGTGAGGATTTGGTGCACAGTGTCCAGAGCCTTCCCAGTGTTTCAGCGGGATCTGTGGGTACCCTTAGATGAATTCGGATCCCAGTAGGGGAAGTGATCTTCACTCTGTCAGAGCTGGTGGTAGAGAGGACCCTGGATGAAGCCCCAATGGTAGGAAGGAAGCACAGTCTTTCACACCCTGGTTTGTATCAACTTGCACTGCTTAGGTGAGCTCCAGTCACTACGCACACCCTCCTATACATCTGGAAAGATTTCTAACATGACCTGGAGTTTCAAGAATTGTTGTGGCTTCCTCAAATACAGAGAGGCCATCTCTACACAACAGCACCTATGCCTCAGAGACAAGCAAAGCAACGGAAATGAGATGTCATCCTTGTTCCATTCCTTTGGTTTTGGTTTTGCCAAAAATGTTTACCAAAGAGAAAACCCATGCATTTACATAAGGAAGGAGTGAGTGTGGAGAGACAGCCACCACTGGCCACCAGTGTTTACCACTGTGCCTGAAACACTGAGGTGGTCTCGGGGTGTTCCTCTGATTGTTGTCCTCCCCAACCTCTGAAGCCCTGGAAGCTCCAAGAGAGGAAGAGCACTGACGGGTCCTGGCAGGCATGTGGTGTCCTCCAGTGACAAAGGAACTAGTAGCAGAGATAGAGATTGCCTTTTTTTTTTTTCTTAATGACTAAGCGCCTAGAGATAGCCATTCCTTCAGTCTGAGGTCTGGATCAGACAACAAATCGTAACTAGATAAGACAAACGCAATGGTGGACCTGAGCCCAGCAAGTGACTTGAGACCAGGGATAAGAAGTGAGATTACTTCAGTTCATACTTTTCTAGATGACAGTTGAGCAACTGTGACAAAAACTTGGAGGTTGAGGGAAATATCCCTGGCACAAGGAAAGATGTTAAAAGGTCCCAAGGCCGGAAGAGGAAGAGATAATGTACCTAGGGGCAGAGTAAACTGAGCAAACAGTGGTATTTAGGTTAAGCAGTGGCCTGGCCAGCTTCCCACAGGGCCTGGGATTCTCTGCACCCAGGAAAACTCTGGGTGGAGGAGACACATGGTCCTGTTTCCTGCCACGAGCCTGAGCCAGGAGCTGTCCAGATGACCAGGCAGCCATTCCAGAAAGAGACAGAGAGGGGCAGCACCTCCTTCCTCCACCCATAACCTCCAACGCTGAGCCAGTGACAACGGGCATTCTCTCCACACACAGGTCCAGACACGTCAGGGGAATAACCTTGGCAGGCCTTCTTCTCTGTGTCTCATGGATACACAGTTCCTGGAACTGTCAGAAACCAGGGTCTGGTCCAGGTTTCTGCAGTGTTGGACCCTCCATCTGTTCTTGTTCAGATCCTGTCTCTTACATAATCCCACAAATGCATTTGGATGCTCCTTGTAAACAGGGTTAGCCAGTATCCACAGGCCCCACTCCACCGTGGCTGCTTATAAGCCTGGATCAACACATAACCTGATCCCTCATCTGACAGTTCCTACTGTCCTCAAAGAGTTTGACAGAGGTTTTTTTGCCCTTGTGACAGATCTTATACTGAAAAGCCATGATCTTCATAAAATGTCAGTGTGAACATTAAGAATCAATGACCATGTAACACAGGGACAAGACATCCAGGGCCAGGTGCAGGTGCCAAGGAGTGAGACTGAGGGCATTGGTCACTCTGCAGACAGCATCCAGACCCTGTACAATGTTGCATCAGGCTTACAGGCATTCTCAGATGGCTGCAGGGCCCAGCGAGGAAGGGGAGCAATGTGTGTGTGTGTGTGTGTGTGTGTGTGTGTGTGTGTGTGTGTGTGCGCGCGTGCGCTCATGCATGCACACAGGCACTCACTTACAAGCCGGGCAGGTGATAATGAATGAAAAAAGAGAGAGAGAGATGAGGGAGGGAGAAATCGTGATGAGGAAGAGGAGGAAGAGGAGGAAGAGGAGGAGAGAAGGAAGGAGGGGTGGAGGAGGAGGAGAGAGATGATGGCAGAGTTCATTTGATGAGAGGCCATCTCAGTCTCTTCAACAGCTCATCTTTCCCATAGCTACTAGCAGGCAAACAAGGGCTCCTCTCAGTAGAATGGCTTTCTGGAGTCAGAGACTGGAGGACAAACCCAAGGAAGAACGTGGACTCTGGGGTGGGCCTTTTTTCGGAAACTCCCTCTGGTCTACAAATTGTGCTTTTTCTTTCTCCTCCTCTGCCCTCTCTTCCCTTCCTCTCCCCTTCCTTTCTCTCTCCTCTCCTAACCCTGCTTCCCTCCCCACCTCTGATATTGCTGATAGCAGCAGCATAGGGCCTCTGTGCCCAGCAAAGGGTTGGGGCTTCTCCTCCTAATCTGTCCTCACCTCCCCTCCTTTCTAGATTGATATTTTTCACAGCTTCAGAGTACAATTTGATAAAAAGAATGAGAGAGAGAGAGACAGGTGTGAGGGGCAAGAAAAAAAATAAGAAAAAGAAAGAAGGAATAAGGTTATAAAGGTGTCTTGAACCCTCCAAAAGGCTCGATCTGTTTGCATGTTGAGAAGGTACAAGCAACACCAGTGAGCATGAATTCTCCATTCAAGGACTGATACTCAGTTTCAGAGATTCCCAATCTAAATGAGGCAGAGTGTGCCTTAAGAACCCCCTGCTGTTCTGTGCACACAGGGAGTCTGGGTGTCAGACTGAGCTCAGTTGCCTGCTCTGAGGCCTTGAGAACAATCCAAAACAAGGTGTCTAGGATATGGAAAACAAAATGCCTAAGATGTCTCTATAGGGTAACCTACTGTCCCAAAGATAAGGAACAGAATTATCCATCTTCCTCTGACTCCATGTGCCCATGTACATGTGTGAGCACACACACACACACACACACACACACACACACACACACACACACATGCGTGCTGGTGTGTGCATGCACGCACACACACAGAAATGCAAGCACATGTGAACACCAGCCCCTAAAAGATCTATTCTAGCAGAGAGATCCAGGACTTGGTTCCTCTTTATTTAGAATGTAAAGATAAGTCTTTACATCTCCTCAATCATTGGTCCCATTTGATAAATATGCAAAAGTTCAAAGGCTGAACTCTGATCTGATGGAGCATTTGGAGAGGGGTGATAGAACTGTGTCTGATAAAACAAACACAAAAGGCTTCATCATTGGTACAGATCTACGAGTTGGGAAAGTGGAGCTTGGGCACTAGAAACTGCTTTATCTAGAGGGTGGGCACCAGAAGATAGCTGAGAGAACGGCAGGCATTATCTGCCTTCACAAGAGCAGCAGCACCTCCCCCTGCCCCAGCCCTGTCTGCAAAGTCCAGGAAACACCTTGCAGGGGAGGTGATGCAAGGCTGTCGTCCTGGCCCTTGGTGACAGTTAGAACAGTGTTGTAACACAACATTGAGCAACACCTCACTGTAGGGGCCACTCTGTTCTAAGACACTTCTCCTGAGGAAAAGACAAGTATATTTTGGGTGTCTTCTTTTTTTTTTTTTTTTTAAGAAAAGAAAGAAATGTTCTGATCCACTCCTCATGCCACTTAAAAAAATAAATGTCCAGGAAGATGGTCTCTTTGTCCATTGGTCCAATGTGGCCTCATTGAGTCAGTCTCCTTTTTCCACTTTTAACTATTAAAATAAAGAAATAAGAAAAAAATATTCAGTTGAGATCCTGAGAAGATGGGTAAAACCAGTTCCTTTTCCATCTTATTGAACTATATCTTGAGAATTTCAAAAAATTCTTCATATGTGCTTCTCCAGAGATGAGGTTTTTGGTTCCTGAGACTTCTTGGGACTGGAGTTAAATTTGGGGATTGCTATCAAGAAAGGACTTTGAAAGAGGACATACCCACTGGAGCTTTCCAGGAGTAATTTCTAAGTTTCATCTAGATAAAATTTCACAAGACCCTCCTGATTTTAGAGAAGTTGCAAAATGGCTGATGGAAAAGGCACGAGGCTACAGAGGAGGGGTGAGCCACCCCTCACAGAGGGAGGGTCCTGTGTCTGCAAGATAAAGGAGCTGGGAAAAGCCAGCTCATTTCCTGAATGCTCTCTGCGAAGTACACAAATTATGTCAAGTGTCCGTCTCAAGAGAAAGGATTAGCAGTGTCTGCCACAGAAAGATGGCCAACAGAACAACTCTTCTCTCTTGTTTTACCATCATCCTTTCTTTTGGGTGACCAGCTTCAGCATCTCAGACTGTGTCAGTCATTACAGCTCAGTTAGTTTGGTCTTCTTTGTAATGTGTTGGAAATGGCATGGTTTTAGACTTGGCAATGGAGGAAACCGAGGCAGGGAAAAGGTGGGGATTCTACAGAGAGCCCCAGGCAGTGCTACCACACTTAGCCATGGACCTCAAGTGACAGAATGTGTTCTCAGACAGACTTCCCTCTGGGTCAGAAGGTTTCAGATTTCTTTACATAGTGACCAACAGCAAAAAGTCCTTTGCTGTGATTCTTAACATCAAAGAGAGATCTTCAGGAAAGCAAAATCTGTCACGCCTCCCTGTGAAACATTTGGCATTATGTGCTGTTTCTTCTTCCCCTCCTTTTCTTCTTTACAAATGGAGTACACCCTATGGCAGCAAACCCAAGGCTGTTTTTAAATTTTAAAAAGTCCCCCTCTTCTTCCTGCCCCTGAGCTTTGGAGGCCTCCTGACCTATTCTGGGTTCCTCACCCTGTCAGGAGCTGCCAAAGGTTACACTCAGAAGTCCTGTCCTCAGAGTTGAGGTTTTCACTGAAGGGGTGCATAACCCTCCTAGCTGGTTTTGAATACACCATCAAAACCTAATAAATAATGAATAGCAATGACAGTGCAGAGATACCTGTCTGCATTGTCCTCTCACTGAAGTCAGGGGGGGATCAGGGCTGCTCCCTAAAAATGGCTTATGGCTCTCTAAATAAAGAACTGTAATGCAGTTTATATTTAAACCATAAGGCCATGGGCTCAAACCCAAGTGGAGATGGGCTCTGCTCCTTAAGTACCATTCTGGAAAAGTTATTGAAATATTTATCCAGCTCACTGGGTTCTGAGCTGTTAAAACAGCTCATTTCCTTAGACAGACAGCCAGAGTGGGCCTGTTTGCACATCCGCTATACCTGGATGGAGGCTGTCACCAACAAGCAAAGTAATCCTTCCAGAAAGTCGTCTCCAAGAAGCTTCTGGAATTAGAGATCTGAAGCAGATTGTTTTTCAAAGCACATGATTCAAACATCATCTGCTATGTTCCCTGAGAGCAAGAGATAATGCTCTGACTTCATGTCGAGAGCGCGGTCTGAGTCCAAATCCCGACACCTCCTTCTCTCGGAAGGGAGTCGTGTGACCAGGTTACAGCACTCGCAACCCTACACGGTCAAATGGTAAATAATTGGCAGGAGACAAGCAGAGTATAATTATATTATATTTTATTAACTAACTATGAACCAAATATATTACTATCCAAATAAGTAATAAGATTATTACTGTTATAGCAATAATATAAATCCACCTTTCATAACTCATGAGTACTTTCCTGTCTATTTTCCTTATATTGAACTACACACACACACTGCAAGGCAAACAGGGCTATCACTATTATAGCAACAATATAAATCCACCACATTTCTAATTCTCCACAGCAAACATTTATACGACCTGGTAGGAAGTCCTCAGGTGGAGCTCGAGGTTCCTTCCGGCAGAGTAACGGGCTAACAGTACCGTGAATAGAACTGCGCCATCATCTGTCACTTGGTCGTAGCTTATATACTATTCTTATGTTACACCCAATATACTCATTATAATATCTACTAAGGCACGCTCCAAGTTGGCTTCTTAAGATACTTAGGGGCTTTCCGCCCTCCACCTAGGGGCTCCACGCCCTCTTATCTATACTCCTGCAGGCATGCACCAGAGGCCTGCTCGCAGACTCATTACATTTCATTCCCAGAACCATGTGAAGCAGGCATATGTCATGGCCTAGTCTGGAGAGGGACGAACATTTGGATCCCTGGGGCTCACCATGAATTCTAGGCCAATCAGAAACCTGTCTCAGTAACAATAGGGCAGCACCTGAAGAGTGACTCTTGGAGTGAGCCTCTGGCTTCTACACACACACACACACACACACACACACACACACACACACACACACA
>CAJQZJ010032218.1:1421481-1461948 GCA_907164525.1 Lophiomys imhausi | reverse complement strand
CAGTGGGATACACTTTCTAATTGAAAGAAAGAAAGAAAAAAAGAAAGAAAGAAAGAAAGAAAGAAAGAAAGAAAGAAAGAAAGAAAGAAAGAAAGAAAGGGAAATAATTCCTTTAGACCTATTATACGTTTAGAATCTGCAGAGTATTACAATGGAAGGGTAATTTTGATTTAAGAGAATTGTTGTTACATAGGAGATGATTTCATAGAACAAACATGCAAAACCTTTGGTTTTCTGAGACCTCTTACAGTTACCCAGTCACCGAAAGATGTAGGGAGAAAAAAAAAAGTCAATAAACCGCTCTATCGCTCTATTCTCCATTGAAATGGTTTGCCTCCCACTGAACCAAATACTATTTTTTAAATTCGTGGTAGAAATTCCCAATCCTGTTATGGACATTTTAAAATTCCCCTAGCAACAAATTTGTTAAACAGTAGCAATTTAAACAAATCTTTCCCTTGCAGCTTTTTTTATCATGTAAATTTTAGTGTCATTGTGGGGAAAGCCTGGAAGTGAAAGTTGTAAACCTTTCCTTTAGTTCTTAGTGAGGAAAGAGAGGGAAAGGGCTCATTGTCACTGAAATGAGCTCTCTGGGTGGGAAGGAATTCCGCATTCCCTCTGCCGAATGCACGATTTCAGGAACTCCGTCCGTGTCCCTTGGTGAAATCCCAGCAGCAAGTTTGCCGTTTGCTGTTCCCTAGTAAGGAGAGGGCAGTGGCTTGTTTGCTTCTGGTTTTCAAAAGTGTGTCGGGTTGTGCGGTGACAATCCGCCAAGTTGGAGGGACGCCGGAGGCCGGGTTTTGAAGCTTTCGTTACAGTATTGTTGTCATCGGGCTTCGAACTCAATAACTTAGCTGCTCAGTGCCCAAAGTGCGGACCTGGAAAGCTAAACTAGGTGCGTGTGTTGCTCTAACTGCTTTTCCTTGACTTCTGCAATGCGGTTTGGGGTTTTAGGCCGGGGCCTGACCCTAGGGTGCTTCCTTTAACCCTTCGAAAGGCAGAGAACCCAGAGTTGACACTTGCCCTGGAGGTAAGGTCCACTGTTGTATCTGCCACCCTCTCCTGATCCATCCCTGTCTCCGTGGATCTCTGCGGATGCGCTTGGCTGTGGCCCCAGCAGCACTAGATCTGAAGTCCGCTTCTTAGAAAATACTTTTGAGGGGAGTCTAGCTGCCACTGGCCACGAACTCGCCAGTAGTGCTGGCACCTCCGAGCCTGGACACTCAGGGCCACTGGGAAGCCCGTGGCCCCGGCAGGGGAGCGTAGGCTGCAAGGCGGTGACTACACTACCCGGCGTCACTCAGGCAAGGAGTTGACACCTGAAATGAGACTTACTTGAAAACCGTTTCTAAAGAAAAGCACAGAGAATTTTTTCTTCCCAAAGCTCCGCGCCGCCGCTTCCCCCCCTCCCCGGAAACACGCGGGGAATACTGAGCTTTTTCCCGGCTGGCATGATCCTAGTGCTGGAGGAGGGAAAGTCGGGCCCATTTGGGGAAATGCGGGTGGCTGGGGAAACGTGAGGTCACTTGCGCCTTTCCTGGTGCTCGCTGGACACCTGAAGAACTCATGGCCCTGGACTAGCAAAAGGCAGAGCCCAGGCAAGGAAGCTTTGAGAAGGGAAGCGTCCCCTGATTTCGGTGGATCGCGACTGTGAGACCCACCAACCCGGGGACTCCCATGCAAGCTGGTCCGGCTACCGCCTCTGAGCGACGGGGACGCTCGGGCGGGTTCGGGTGGCCTCTTTCTAACGTTTGACCCCCAAACTCATAAGAGCAACCCCAAGGGTCTCCAGGTGAGACGGATCCCTGCGCCGTCGGGGCGTGCCCAGTGTCCAGCTGGGCTTCCCAGGGCGCCGAACGAGGGCTGCTGCTGCCCCCTTGCGTCCGCCCCGAGCCGCGACAAGGCGGTGAAAGGCCTGCCCGGTGTTCCACGCCGCCAGCTTCTAGCCGCCTGAGGCCAGAGAAGCGGCCCTAAAGCCCAGACAAGGCCTCCACGCGGGGACCTCCCCAGCTTCCTCCTCCTCTCTTGAGCCCAGGCCCCGAGAACGTGTGTGGAGGGAGGACACACGTACTAGCCAACAAGGGACCCGAGCACAGAGTGGAAGTGGAGGGGTTCGGCCATACGTGGACAGTAGTGGGATCTATGGAGTGGGTAATGAGAAGTCCCGGACGAAGCAAGGCCCGTGAGAAGTAAGGGACCCACAGAAGGCATGGGCCAGCTGCTCCTGCTGGGGACAGAAGTGGGCCGCGCGCCAAGCCGGGACCAGACCCTTAAAACTCCGCGAAAATGCCCTCGGCACCGCAGGGACGGACATGGGGCAGGGGAGTGTCCCCACGGTGCGCAAGCGAGGTGGGTTCCGCGCCTGGTGGAAAGCTCCAACCTTCCCCGGGAGCTGGAGGGCGTATGAGAGCTCAGGCGATCGGGGTGGCCCGGGCACCCCCACCGGATGCTTCCAACTCTCTTTGTAGTCTAGGGTTGTTTGAGGCCTTGGTTATAAAACTAACTCCTCTCCAGCAGCCGCGCAAACTCGGAACGCGCCGCGCTGCGTAATCAAGCCGCAGCCCAGCCGCAGAAAATCAAGCAACTCCACCAAGCAGAGGATGCTTAAAACCCAAAACTCTCGCGGCGAAGCAGCGGCTGCGCGTTTTTAAAGGACTCGGTGCCACTTGGCCTCAGCTGTCAGCCAGGCCCAGGGAGGCGCTCAGAGCCTATCCCAGCCCTCCGGCCCCCTTGCGGCCGGATCCCACCCTGTCCTCCTGGGACGCTGAAGCTCGGCCCGAGAACTGCAGGGCACCGCTGGCTGGGGACAGTTCCGAGATGCCAGCCCGGGTCCCAGGAGCCGCGCGACCGCAGCTACGTGTCCAGGGGGCGCAGGGTGTCTCCCTCCCGCTGGCCTCCAGGCCCCCGGGCTTCTCCTGGTGCAGCTCGCGGTCTCCAAGCCCGACCGGTCTTTCGATTCCTGAATCCGGGTCTCCGGGACCGTGGCCGCCGCTGGCGCCGCTGAGCCCCGCAAAACCCACCCAGAACCAGTGCAGCAGTACCACCCGGCGAGCGCCTGCCTGGCAAGGGGTCTGTCTACACCTGGGCCCGGCTTGAGGCAAGCGTGGCAGCGCGTGCATGTGTGCGCATGGGTCCGCGTGGGTGCCGGAGCGAGGGGCGGTAGGGGCTGCCACCGAGTCCCGGCCAGTGCCGCGTACAGTAGCGCGCGGGGGCGCGCAGGCCAATTCCAGGAGCGCGGCAGCGGACCGCGCCCAAGCTGATACCGGAAAGGCCTGTGATTGGCCGCCGGTCGCCCCTATGCAAACGAGCTGAGGGAATGGAATTCCTCGGGCCGGGCTTACAGTAAAAGCGCGTTCATTTCCAGGCACTCTCATTCATAGAGCCAGCGGGCGCGGGCAGGCAGGACGGGCGCCCCGCGGCCGTACCCAGCCAGGGCACCACGCTGCCCGGCCCTGCGGCTGGCACTTCCATCCTGAGCTCCGGGGGACGCAAGAAAGTCATCTTTTGCGGCTCCTCTTCGATCTGCGTTGGACCTCCTTGGTTTCCTTTTTCTTTCTTTCTTTCTTTTTCTTTCTTATTTTTATTACTTTTTTTTTCCTTTCTGACTTTTGAATGAACTAGGTTTGGATGTTTCAACTTCTCTCCTGGCTGTGAACTTCTCTCCGATTGTTTCTTTTGACAACTGCGGGAGAAAGTGTTCCGGGGTTTCAGGCCAGCCGTGGAGTTGCGTGTGCGTGGCAGGGTGCGTGGGAGTGAGCGCGATCGTGTGTAACTCGAGCCTCCTCGCCGACGGCGCCTCCTCCCAGGTCCGCTCCACCTGCTGCGGTTACGCAGTGCTCGCTCGTGGGTATTTGTGTGCCCCAGCAGAAAACCAGCCAGCGCCGGGAGCCGCCGTTGGAGGAAGATCATCTTGCTACCGCCAGTCTGGGCTGACTCACTCAACCAATGTAGACAGTGGCTGGCTTCCGAAGAGTGCCTGTCTGCCTTGTGTAACCCAGCTGCGGCTCAGCTCCCACCAAACCACAGGATCAGCCACAAATTTAACCAACGTTCCCAAACGCAAGTCCTCAGCTGCTGTGGGAAGCTCTACCCTGAGTGTCATCGAGTTTGGCTTTTTTTTTTTTTTTTAAAGATTAGCTAGAGGTCTTTGTAAAGCTAAATTCTGCACTGACCATTCGGCCAGAATTTATTGAGATATGAGAAGAGATTTTATCCTAGCCTTCCAACTACTGAAACTGATTTTCAAGGCTACTTAAAAAAAACTGCAGCAAACATTAATGGATTTCTGTTGTGTTTAAATTCTCTACAGATTGTATTGTAAATATTTTATGAAGTAGATCACATGTATATATTTATATATATATATATATATATACGAGCACACACATTAGTAGCACAATCTTTTAAAGTTGCGGCTCTTGCTTCTGAGAACCGAAGTGAGTTTTTTCACGATAAGAGGGGCGCCCTGAATGGAAGTCACTCCTAAGTTTTGTGTTTTGTTGAGACTTTAAACAAAACTGACCTGCAAGAAAGAAAACAAACTGACAGGCAATTAACTGCTGGAGCTTCCAAATCTAGTTTTTGCTGGTCATTTTTTGTTCTGCGCATAAATATTTTAGGACGTGTACGGGAATTTTGCCTCCGGGACCGTTTGTAATAGCTAAAGACTGAACTTCAGCTCTCAAAGTGAGAGTCCTTTGGGCTTGACTTTGGATTCTGGTTGCCCGCTTTTTAATGCACTAAGTGGCCGGTTGCTAGCCCCGTTTGGGGGTAGGCCAATCCGATCCGCATAACTAGAACTCAGCCTGGGACTGAACTCAGCCTGGGACTGTTGGTAATTTAGTCTCGCTCCCTCCCTACAATCCTCCGGTAGTAATAAAGGCTCCTGAACTTATATGTTGGTCTTCCGGGAGCTGCTTGCAGAAGATCCGAGCTCAAGTCGCCGTCTAGTAGGAGCTGTTTTCAGGGTCCTTACTCAATCGGCTTGTTGTGATGCGTATCCCCGTAGATGCCAGCACGAGTCGCCGCTTCACGCCGCCTTCCACCGCGCTGAGCCCCGGCAAAATGAGCGAGGCGCTGCCGCTTGGAGCCCCGGACGGTGGCGCCGCCCTGGCCAGCAAGCTGAGGAGCGGCGACCGCAGTATGGTGGAGGTTCTGGCTGACCACCCCGGCGAGCTAGTGCGCACCGACAGCCCCAACTTCCTCTGCTCCGTGCTTCCCACTCACTGGCGCTGCAATAAGACCCTGCCCATCGCTTTCAAGGTACTAGGTCCTGGGGAGGGTGGCGGGAGAACCAGGTAGGGGTCAGCTGATGCCCAGAGTGAACCTAAAGGGCAGAGACTAGGTAGCTTCTATAGAGGGGAGCTGCCTGTAGAAGCCTCTGGTCCTTCTCACTGAGTTTGGTTTGTGGGGATGCTGCGTTGCTGTGGCGACCCTTGGGCAAGACCGGTGGGACTGACCCCCACCCTCAGCCAGCCTCAGAGGTCACCAAGAGGGAGGGAGGGAGAGAAGGGGAGAGAGAGAGAAAGAAAAAGAAAGGAAGGAAGGAAAGAAGGATCAGAATAATCCTAGAACATCTACCAAGGGCCTTACCTTTGCTACAAACTAGGAAAAGTTATAACCTTGGAGCGGACAAACCTGAGGCCTTCTGGTGAACACCCAGCCTGTTTTGTATCTCTCAAATGAAGGCATCGGGAAATAAAATAAGACATGCTTTAATACCTTCCGGTCAGTAAAAATAAACCAACATGGGAAACTGCCAGGGATCCCACACCTACCCCCCCACACACACACACACAACACACCGCCTTTAAAAACAAAAAAAACCGCCCTATAGGAATCAAATCAGCATGTACAAAGTCCGCAGCTGCCTAGCCAAGTTTCCCAAAGTCCCGAGGAGTTTTTCAGAGCCTGTAGTGTAGCCTGCTCCTGACAGAAGCTGCAAGAAGTGGATCCTGTTCCTTTTCTGGAACCCTCTAGAGTGTTATCGCTGGCTCACCTAAATTAAGCCCGGGGCAGGAAAGGTGGCGAGGTGTCTTCCGACACCTGGAAAGGTCCAATCTGGCAGCTTTTCTGTTAGAGGAGAGGGCAATGTAGACCAGGCCACTTCAGATGGGCCGCTCTCTTTGGTCTAGTTGCTTTTCGCCCTAATCTCATCCTGGCTTTGAGTTGCCTCTAAAACTTGGCCTTCAGAAACCATTTATAAACAACCCCGGGCATTTTTAAAACAACCACCCTACTACTCTGGCAGGGACCTGGAGGAATTTAATTCTCTTCTTTGGTCTCCTTCGGTGGTGGGTTTTAAAAGGTACAGCTCAAACGCAAATTGACTCTGTCAGATCCTGTTCTTTTAAAAGACTTAATGAAGGCGGGAGATCCAAGCTATAAAGTGAAGCTTCTCTCTCTCTCTCTCTCTCTCTCTCTCTCTCTCTCTCTCTCTCTCTCTCTCTCTGTGTGTGTGTGTGTGTGTGTGTGTGTGTGTGTGTGTCTGTCTGTCTGTCTGTCTGTCTGTCTGTCTCTCTCTCTCTGTCTCTGTCTCTCTCCCAATTTAGCTGAATAATTGTCCCATTTAGGAGAGAGATTAATTTAATTTAAGCTTTTCATAGTTCCAGGCCTCAGCTAGATCTTGATCTAATTACAATGAATAATGCTCACTTTTTGAAAAGTGCTGTCCAAGTTCCTTTTTTATGCTAAAAACACCATCCACATTTCAAAAATCACAGCAATTGAATTTCCAATCCATTCCATCTATCGAATTGCCACCTTTTACCACTGTTTTAAATGCAACTTTTTAAGGGGGTAGAGGTGGGATTGAGGGTCAGAAGGGCAGCCAGGTACTTGTCTTCCCTTTCCCTTCCAGTTATTTGGGAAGCCATCCCAATTCCTTTAGAAAAACAAATTTAGCTGGTGATGTGTTCTGCTCACCCTGAGAGGGAATCTGACTGGGCTCAGCCCTAAGGTCACTGTCAGATTAGGGTAGGTTTCCCTGCCTAGCAGAGCTAAAGGGACTTGTGGTTTCCTTGGGGAAGAAATTCCTTGGGGTCTTTTCTGAGCTGCTTCTTTTTTTTTTTTCTGCTAGGAAACCCCAGTTTATCAAGACACTGAATGATTGATTTTTTAAAAATTGTCTTCAGGAGTTGAAGCGGTGCAGTCTTGAGCCACCACATGGAAATGTTTATTTTCTTTTAAAAGAATGAAAGACCATACATACTGCTTTTTCAAACCACGGAGAATTCCTTTTAGCACAAATAATCACAGCCATACAGGTTCTCTTTTATAAATGATTTTTGGAAAACCCACTCCTAAAAGAATCTTAGTTTGTTTTCCTGAGTGACAGCCAGTAGCTATGACAAAGGTCAAGGTGCAATACAATACAGCATGCGTGAAAGGTCCAAGTGGGTCTCTTGAGAGTCCTTGGTGAGAAGAACAGGGAAGCAGAAAAATCAGACCACTCAATAAATACCTGTCACCACTCCATCCCACAGAAGGAGGGTGCCTCAAGAAGCTCAGCACCCTACTGACAGTGGATAGAGTTTTCAGAGGGAAAGGAAATTCAAAGGCTGGGTTTAAGAGGAAGCTGCACTTCAAAACAGACAAGCACCCCCTGGCCCCTCTGTGTGCCGGCCCCTACCAAACACGCTGAATTTGTTTCTCCCAAAAAATGTTTCTTTACACTTTAGATTTGAACTGAGACTCATGAATGTCTTTAGGGGTTAATTCTGCAGGAATTATCCTATTCCCCATGATAAAAACCAGATTGGGTGAAGCAGTATTCGAGTCAGATCACTAGTAGAAGAGTATCTTCCAGAATCTTCTGGAATTTTGTTAAGTCCTCCACTTTAATCTACAGAATTACCAAGAGATTTAAAAATCACAAATTCTCTTGAAAGCAGATTAAAATTATTCTAACTGGAGCTCCCACATATCTACCCTTTCTTTCTACCTTCAGATCACTTATCTTAGCATACAAGAAACATTCATTTTGCTGCTAAAAAACTGAGAAGTGTGCTACATGCTATGCAGTATTTGCAATCTCTACTGCAGGTCACCCTACGAAGTTGCTTAGGTGACTTGCAGTAGATTTTGCAGTACTGTAAGAGTACAGTTTGTTTAGGTCCTGGTACACCAGAGCCCAAAGACACGAACATGCCTTCAGGGGGCAAGGTCAAAGACCATGGGTGCTGATGGAATATGTTTTTCATTAAAATAATAATAATAATTGTTTCTGGCAGAAAGATCATGGTCCCTCACTGTGCATTAAATGTCATCTAAGATGGATCCTAGGTTCCACTCCACAGTCTTCTTCGAAACTCTGGAAGAGTAAGAAATCTGCAGTAAATGAATTATAACTGTAATTTCAACCTATAAAATTGTTGGAAAATGCCAGTTTCAAACTATGAACAGGCTAGCCAAGAGCAGTACTGGGAAGTCCTTACAGCACAGAACACAGCTGATAGTGTGCCCAACTTCCTGATACTCAGAGAACACAGAAGTTCAACAGAATATGAGCTATCTTTGGCCGGCAAGTCCCTTCTTCTCTGTTTGGTCTGGGCCAAATGTAAACGTTTGTCTTTCCTTACCTATTGTTTATGGCTTTTTTTTTTTTTTATTACAGACACTGCTTTTTATTTCTGTTTGAAGTTTTACTTTTTCATACTTTTTATATCATTTCTGAATGACAAACCTGCATCAAATTAAAAAAACATCTTAGTTTTAAATTAAAAAAAAAAAACCTAGCCTAAGTATGCTTGCCACTGGATGAACTACACAGCCAAATGCCCCTGGATTTAATTTTGTCTCCTTCCCTTCTCCACCAACATTCTTTAGAGATAAATCAAAAAGCCAAAGAAGTGACAAGTGAGCCCCTGGGTGCTCCATTCCCATTTCCTTTAAAAATGGGAGTGATGACATTTAAACTCCTAATTTTCAGACTTCTAAATTCCAACATCAGCAAGCTTTTCTTAGCCACCATGGTTCTCTTTAGCTGTCCGCCTCTGTCGATGAAGGCCTCCTGGATTTGCCCTTACTCATGGGGCAGCACTGGAACAATAGTGGTAAACCGAGGCACACTGAGGTGCAGCAGGAGGACCACCATGACTCAGCATGCCTATGGGTGCTATAGAACAGGGTGTATTTATTGTAACCTCTTAAGAGATATGGGCCCCAGCACTAAGGTGTTTGGCTTGGAAGCCCAGCTGTAGCTTCAGTACCCTGTATGCTCAGCCAGTGTGGAGTTGAACTAGGGAAGCCTAGGTCTCCACAGGGAGATGAGGGTGAGGAAGTGAAGCATTTTCATGGGGGACATTTCAACACTGTATGCTAATTGTGCAGGGGGAAGTGAAAATAGTGAAAAAAAAGAAATTGAGACTAAAACCAGCAGAACTTATAGGAGTAGAATTTTGTAGGAGTAAAAAGAGAGGGTAATAATGATCAATTAGTTGATCAAGGAGATTTATTTCAATGATGTTCTCTGAAACAAAAGGGTTGCCATATTACCACTCTTAATTACAGGCCATGAAACACTTGTGGTGGGGTAGAAACATCTAATTACAGATTGCTTGGAGAATAAGTATTTTAAAATCTCCTTTGTAGAGAACATGTCCAACAATTGGAAAAAAAGGGTTAAAAGCAGAGGCAAGAGGCTCGGTCCTTTTTTCACAAAGCAAGTTGATTAAAACAGATAAACTTAAAGAAATAAAGATAAACTTAAAGAAAGGTACTTACCCAGTACCAAGGAGCAGAGTGGCCTGGTGATGTCCTGAGGTCCGCCTGTCCATTTGTCAGGGCAGCAGGGGTAATTACCTGGCATGTTCTTTAGAACCAAGAAATGGAGCAGCCACAGTGAATAAAAATCACCCAGACCCAGATAGCCAGCCGTGTGCAGGACAGCGGACAGTGGGAAGGAGACATGACTAAGCACACAGTGAGGATGGCAGGCAGGGGAGCTGGGCATTGATGGCAGATCAGCAAATCTGTAGCAGCCTTATTTACATACATACAGAAGGGAAAATATCCTCTCATCAATTATGTAGCAACTAGTGTGCAGAAAATGAAAAACAAAACATCATTAGGTTAAAAGGTGCTTGCTACTACCAACTTGAGAATGCCCACCTAATGATGACCACACAATTGGGATAAATAAAAAAATTTCACTACAGACTGACAATGTAGGTCTGAAATGATTGACATAAACTGAACCTGGGGCATTTTGATTTGAAATTCCATGGCCGCTCTGAAAATAGAACAAAACAAATAACACCAATAATGAAGTCAAAACTCAAAAATGCTGGTGAAGTCAAAGGATGCCAGGCTCGGTGGCAGACACCTGTAAGCCCTGGCCTCACAGGCCGAGACAAGAGGGCCGTGAGTTCAAGGCAATTGTTGGCTATATGGTGAGACCCTAGCTCAAACAAAATAAAAAGAATCAAATAGCTGGCAAGCTACAGATAGTATTTTGTGAAACATTTTCAAGGCATGTACATCAGAGTATTTTAATCTGAAGTTACTACTTTTTGGCTTTCTGGATATAAAATATATTTTCCATGAGTTATCTTCATAATATAATGAGCCCTTACATTCTCAGTGGCAATGAAGGAATCCCTCAGAACACAGTTAATACCCACTTGGGGCTCACAGACATGCAAGTGGAGCCTGGTTCCGCCTTTGATCTGAGGAGAATGGTCAGACTGAAACCCTCCAGGTTCTGTAGTGGAGCCTGGTTCCGCCTTTGATCTGAGGACAATGGTCAGACTGAAACCCTCCAGGTTCTGTAGTGGAGGTCCAAGCAGGTAAAAGATGGGGCCAGAGAGATGGCTCAGGAGTTAAGAACACATGATACATGATAGATTCCCAGGACCTGTATCAGGGGGCTCACATCAACCTGCAACTCCAGCTCTGGGATGTTCTAATGCCTCTGGCCTCCAGTGTGGCACCTGCACTCAAGAACAACACACCCACATACACTTGATTGAAAATACTAAAATAAATCTTTTTAAAAGGTGGGTTACATCACAAATCTGCAAACACAAGACTTTCTGTATTTCAAATCTGAGGTTGTAAGAGAGAACTATATTGATAAGAAACAATAGCTTTTCAGAGTCCCTGTCCCCGTTTGTCTTGTTCCCACTGTGCCGTGTGACTTTTGTGGCTTTCTTTAATTTCATCGATGCTTTCTTCATTTGAAAATCTACACCCATATATGTATTGTGGAATTAACAGCAAGACTTTTCTCTCATGATGCTCAAATTATGATGATTCTTCAAAAAACTAGAAAGTATTATTAAGCATGTTTAATTTCAGAATAATCGCTGCACAAACGTCATGGAAGTGTACCTATGACAGCTCTGATGCTTGCATTTGTCCCTTGACTGATGTCTAGGTGGTAGCGCTGGGGGACGTTCCAGATGGCACTCTAGTCACCGTCATGGCAGGCAATGATGAGAACTACTCGGCAGAGCTGAGAAATGCTACCGCAGCCATGAAGAACCAAGTGGCAAGATTCAATGACCTCAGGTTTGTCGGTCGGAGTGGTAGAGGTGCGTATCTGTCATGAATGAACTTGAAAAACAAAGTATTTTCCTGGGAACAAACTCAGGTTTTCCAGCTAGTACTAGTTTCTTACTATTGATGCTGCATAAAACTTTAAAATATTTATTTGAAAGTTAATACTTCTGCAATAATCTAACTTGATATTTTCACATTTGATTACTAAATTGGCTTTGGAACACACAACATACAATACATGAATTGTGGATTTTAATAAAGCACTTCACCATTTTTCTAAAATGAGAAAAGTGAGCCTTACCACAGTGAGGTCTGAGATTACATAGTGGGCAGTCACTATGGGATAATTGAAGATCGTGAGCATGACGCAAGTGCTCCTACGACAAGCGACAGGGTTTCGATTGGTCACATCAATAATTTTGGGGACTCCTTATAGTACATGATTTGTTCTAAGCAAAACTCAATTTGTAGGATAAAAAAAATGGAATTGTATTAGTGCAGTTGAGACCAATGTGGCCTTAATGGTGTATTCTTTTTGAAGCCTAGCATAGTTTGGAGGGAGAAATGGGGTTTGCTTTACATTTAGATGCTGATCACATTAGAGACCAGATTACTCAAAGACACTATTCCCTTCATACAGATGGACATGCAGTTCTATTGCGCTTCACCCTTAACCAGTTATTAAAGTGTTGGAGTAGAAAGAGGAATCTTGTCTCATTGTAGCCTTCTCTACTTTCTGGTTATTGTTCAAGGACTGTATCTTCAGTTCAAGGACCCAAGTCATATTTTACAAACATCAAGTAGTGAAAGTTTAAAAGCAAGGAGACTTTCTTTAAATTTTCACTTTTATAATGTAAAATTGAATTAGCTTAGCCACTAAAGGTTTTTCTAGCTTAATAAAAAAGACATGATATATATCTAAGTAACAGAATTAATTCTTGCATTAGAAAAGAAATGAGAAGGGGCCAGTGATGTATGTAGCTCAGTGGTAGAGCCCTTGCCCAGCATGTGCAAGGCCCCTGGTGTGATCCCTGCCACCTAACAAACAAAACAAGCAGACTGGCAACCTGTAGAAAATACCAAGCAAAGGTCATAACTGTTTGCGAAGGTGTTCAAAAACACTAGAAAACCTAGGTTCTTACTGGAAAAGGGGAGAGTGTAACTGTATGTGATTCTGGGCTGTTGTGTTTCTTGCCCTAGATGTCCGGGGCATTTTCATAATGAAATCACAGCTGGATAAAAATTAAAAACATATAACATGATTGAAAATGTATGCTCACATGACTATGCTAATAATAGGGTGATTCAAAGAAAAGTCTACCCACTTATCGAAAGTGGAAGTGAGGCTGTGAGAGCCTATGTAATTAAGTGTGTTCACTTGCTGTCTTGAAAGTCTGTCCTTCAGCAAATGGGATTCGCATTATGATTCAGAGACGTGCATTTAGAAAGCGTTGTGAAGGTTCCAGATGAGTTTCTGGCAGAGTGGGTGGGAAGCCAAGAAGAAATAAAGACCCCAGAGCTGGGCCCACGCCCACCTGCCTAGCAATAAAGTTAATCAGTTCTTAGGAACTGCTGCTTTTAGGAATGGCTAACTGGGTTATCACTTGGTTGCCAGAGAAAAGGTGGTTATATTCAGAGGCACAGACATGGATCTTTTTGTCATGTTTGGCTATGGAAGTTTTGAGGACTATTTAGTGGCCTGTTCCAGTGACATTTCCCCATGGGGAGTCGCAGGGTGGCTTTCTGACATTCGTCCCAGTAAGTTGATGATGATGGGGTTTTGAAAGCAGCATGCTTACCTTGTGGTGCTGAGAGCTGGTATCCCATCCCTCTTTAGCCATTTCTGTTTTGAGTGGGTGACTAATAGGTGCTGGTGTTTACCTGAGGAACGGCGGACTGTTTCTCCAAGGTGTGGACTGTTTGCATTCTGCTGCCTGATTTGTGCCAGTATGCACTTGAGTTTGCATAAACCCCCCAAGGGAAACATCAGCACCCAAGAGGCCAGACTGTCTTCCCAGACCCTGGAATGAAAAAAATTAATCAGATTCAAAACATGGATGATATTTGATTTGAACAGGCTTTCCTCTCCATGAGTGATAATAAGTAATTAAAACTCAGGACCACTAATTGACCACCTGACCCAGTTACAGTTTCCATATATAATGTCTGTCTTGAATTTTTATGATTTAAAATTTTTATATCAATAACACAAGTGAGCTGTTGGGAGATTGAACATGGTTTTATCTCATAATTTCACTTTGTAGTCACAAAATATAATCTTATTTTGCTTTTTCATGCCATCACCAGAGCCTGCAGGAGATTTTCTCCCTCTCTCACTCTCTTTTGTAATTTGCTTCCCATTAGAAAGCGAAGAGATGACTCTCACTAATTCTCACAGTTAGCCCTAATCTCCCTGGCTGAGCTTTATCCTTTAAAAGTTTCATTATGTTTTCATTTATTGAGCAATCGTAAGATCCCACTATTCCATTTTCTGTTTTTTAAACTGTGTCTAAAAATATGGCTTCGGTGGCCACACATTGGCCCAGAAGCTTCCGGCCTTTCATTCATCCATATATATTAAAGTCAGTTTTGGGTTCTGTCAATGATAGCTTCTCTGAAGGGCCTGGGTACTCAGTGTGGGGTGAAAGGTAGAGGAGACATGAAAGGGTGTCCCTTTCTTTTACCAGATGCCACACGCTGAGGGCTGTGGCTCTCACAGAAACTGCCAGAGCTACCCAAGGAAGATTTTTTTTTCCTCTGTTCCAAGAAATGGATCTGTCTGGGCGCTGGCTCATGGCCAGCACCATAGCTCCTAACCTCAGGTTCAGCCTGTGACTGGGAAAACCTGCCTGTCTGGCTTCTAAGGCCAGACTGCCTGCTGACCCCAGTGAATACTGGTGAAGGCCTAGGCAGCCCAGGCCTTCTTCCTCTGCGTCCATGGCTTCCTCCTGCTCTCAGGTAGTTTAGATCTTGTCTGGGTATATCTCACCCTGGGAATGTTTCTCCCTTTGATTCCTGATCTGCATATTGATTAACAGTGGCTTTACAAAGGAAGAAGAGATAGCTGCTTCCCGTTGGGGGCATGGGGGTGGTAAGAAGTGGGGATCCTGAGAGATCCTCTAAAGTCCACTCAGGAAGGTGGCACTCAGGTGGCTGTCCAGAACAATGTATGTTTTAGTCACAGGACCTGAGGCTATCAGTCACCTCCAAGTTCAGGGTCAACAGGAAATCTCTTTCATAAGGTTAATTAGCTGAGCAGTTTTTCTCTGTCTGTAACTGCAATTGTTCTGCTCCTATGATAGCAAAGCTCCTTGCCACATGAGGTGACAGACATTTAAGAGACTTTAGCAGTGACATCTGCAAACACCTTTCCCCTGCTGGAGTATTTTATCAGCTGCCACAGAATTGATCCATCAGCTTTATAGCTTTAATTTCACTGGGAACTGAAGCACACAACTACCAAATGTAACAATAACTGTGTTGCTGCAAATGTAAGCAGGGCGACCACGCCAATTTCCATTTGTTCTAAGAATGTGATTTTTAATCTTTGAGAGATGTCATAGATAATTCTGAAAATCCTCCAAAAGACTTCCCAAGGGCAGAAAAATGCACACGTGCCCAGATTTCTGTGTGCAATTTAGTTTCCCGGTTTTGTTTGTGGATCTTCCAGGATACGTGGAAGCCAAAATGTGTGAATCTGAAATGTGTCTTTGATTGTGGAGGATCAGCTTAACACTAGTTTTACACACAGCAAATATCCAGGAAAAAAATACACAAGGGGATGCACAAGGTTGACATTTCCTGTTCCCCTCTGCTGTTTTGGTGGCAATGATATCCGCAGGCTCAGGATCTGGTTGGTAGGGGTTAGGAAGGTAGATCCATTTAAAAGTCCAGTCCAGGCCTTCCACGGAAGGACACGAGGCCTATGCATGAACGTGATCACTTGTGAGGGAGCAGAGCCCATCCTGCCATTGACAGTATAGCCTGTTCCCTAGTGATCGTCAGCCCTGGCGACCCTCGAAATCAAGTGTTCTGTTGCCCTGTCAGGAAAAGGTTTCATTTCTTAGTGGAATCTGTTGTTTATGTTGACATCCTGGCAGCTTGGAACTTGCCCATTTTGAAAATATTGCTTTTCTGAAGTGAAATTCCTTCCTAGACTCTCGATGTAGACATCTTTCCAGACATAATATTTATCCTGTCACAATCTGGGCTCTTTCATATTTGTGTAAAGCTGGTTTTTTTTAAGGCATTTCCATTCCTCTTTTACATGATTTAGGGTACACTTTGGGGATGTTGTCTCTCAGCTGAGCGGAAGGCTGTGGTGAGACATGTTTCGGGAAAGATAAACTGTGCTGATACTCCAGAGAGGGAGGGCCATTTTATGTGCTGACTTACTGGACAGTTGGTCTTGGTGACTCATGAGGTAATCATAGAATCCATACCATTCTTTATTTGATCACAAATTCATTTAATAAAGGAAGGAAAAACCCAACTGCCAGCGCCAGAGATGTTTCATAGAGAACAGTCCATGTAAGCAATAGAAACTGCCAGTTGGGTCTCCTAGAGAGAATAAGCAGGAAAGTCAAATGTCCATTTTTCTTCCTTATTCTTTCAGGTTTTTGGTCTACAGTTTGCAAAAGCACACATAGTAAAATCTATTTTCCTCAGACTTAACTATGAACAAATAGGGATGAAACAGAGCAAAACAAAAATAAAAACCAAACAAAACTGAACAAAGCCAGGGCCCTGGGAGAACAAGCCCCGGCCGGTCCAAGCAAACACTTCCTTTCCATGGCAGGTCACAAGCTTCACCCCTGAAATGACAGGACTGACGCAGAATCTGCCTGTACGGATCGGATCGGGTTTCTCCTTCTCTTTATTCAACAATTAAAGGGTTCGCAACATTTTCCTCAAGCAGGCCTCTCCCTGTTCAGCTTAAAGCCTGGGGTGGCTGGAGCCTTAGGTGCTGCCATCTGTGTGGTGTCCCCATGGGAGACCACAGTGTCCCTCCCAGTCTAGCCACCAGACTTTCCTTGCTGGTTTTACAAAGAGCTAGGCATGAAGGATGGTCTCACGAAGCTTTCCGTGGTTGAGGTTATTTGCATGAATAGGATTTTTCAGTTGTCGGGCAGAAGCTGCCCTTCTATGGATCTGCCCTCCGACGCTTCCTAGGCAGCTAGGCTTTCCTTTAGTGAGCAGGCTCTTTTTGGTCAGGACTGAAGACTATCAATCAGAAAGTGACTCCCAGAGAAATAATGGTTGAGTGACTTTTAGAGCTTCCTGTTTGGACAGCGTCATAGACATAAACAGTGACCCAGCTAGCCTCTCAGTGAGGCCGGTTCTAATAAATGAGCTTCCTTGCTTTTTCTCTCTTTCTTTTTCTTCTTCTGTTTTTGTTTTGTTTTGCTGGTTGGTGAGGTACAAGGGAGGGTGGGGAGGCTAGTTATGGAAGAATATATTCTGTGTTTCAAGAGGATTTTTTTTTAAAGAAAAATTACTTGTTGAAGCAGAGAGATGGTGTAATGTCTGGTGAGTGTCTCCTCCCTGCTGATGATTATAAAACAAGTTGAGAACAGTAAGGGGGTGTTTAGGAATGACTGTGTGGGGTCACCTCTCAGTGTCTAAGGAAGGCTGGTCCAGTACCCTGCTCTATTCAATTCAGATAGACATCTGCAGCTGCTCAAACCATTTATACAGAATGGTACACCCTTTGTAAATAACCCCCCACAAACCCTCTAATATAATTTACATCTGCCTGTATTACTTATGATAGCTAACAGAATATCACTTACACATAAGTAGTTGCTATGGTATTATTTAGGAAATAATAATGAAAAAAGAAGGAGTCCACGTGTTCAGTACAAATGGATTCCCCACCCCAATAGTTATATTCTGCAACAGCTTGAATCCATGGGACCCATGGACATGGGACTAACCCCATTGTAAATGTGGAGTGTTGTGCTGTTTCTAGGCTCTGTTAGGACTTAGTCAGGAGTCTCTATTTCCATTCAGAGACTTCTTGGACCAAATGGTCTTGAAGATTGAGTCGATGCTGATACCATCTTCTCACATGAAATCCCAATCAAGTAATTAACATGCATTAATGAGTGAGCTGTCTATGAAAATGTCCCGATGTCCCAGCTGCCTGGCAGGGTGTGGGGACCAATAACCTGCTCACATCCTGCCTGTATTTATAAACAGGCATTAGTGAGTTTCAGGTAGCGCCTATCCTCCTTGGCTGGTCCTGCGGTGAATCTCACCTTCATTGAGATGTGTTTTGGGCTGTGTAGGGAATGGAGCTGATGGTGCCATTCAATTTTGCTCCTTCACTGCTTTGGGATCCCAGCTCGCTGTCCAGCCTCTATTAGCCTGTACCGGACAGCCTATCCTGTTTAGAAAATCCATTTGCTATGCCCAAACTTTCTCCAGCCAGGATGCCAGGCTGAATGGGTCCCTAAGAGTGTAAAGAAATGCCAGCAGCCTCCTATGAGAGGTTTGTGTTATAATGCTGGAATCCCAGCTCTTTCCTTTGGCTTCCTCGGCCAGGGAGGAAACTATCACTCGGGAGCCACTTAACCTCTGCTTTTCTCTGAGAAGATGTAAGTGAATTTCTGACTTGAAGTACTCACTGCTTTTAGAGACTTAAGACCTTCCTCATGAACACTTGGGCCCAACTTGTGTTCCCCAACACCTGACCCAAGAAGGCTCAAGTCTAGTGAATGGGAGGGCTGATCAGTGTCTTCTAGGGAAGTGTGAGTCCCTAATCAAGTCACCTTATGCAAAGGAAGGAGTTGTACAGTATTCATCTGCATCCTTATCTGGTCTTCATGGACAAGGCAAGAAGGGAGGGGCCATTTGGAAGTAGACTCCACTGTGGTCACAGTACTGGGCATGGGTCTTCACTGACATTTTTCTTTCTATTTGAGATCTTTGGAGTGTGCCCAGCATCTGTCATTGTTCTGTCTACTTGTCCCTTATTAATGAGGAGGTATCTGAACCAGAGTTAAATGAGTGTCTAAAACCTACAGTAAGGGTCCCACATTCATCCTTCTATTTGAACTGCCACCCAGGAAGCAGGTCCCCCTTCACTCTCTTTCCTATGTAGG
Organism: Lophiomys imhausi; assembly: GCA_907164525.1. NCBI lineage: Eukaryota > Metazoa > Chordata > Mammalia > Rodentia > Muridae > Lophiomys > Lophiomys imhausi. The sequence goes on along the minus strand of CAJQZJ010032218.1, from coordinate 1,443,340 downwards.
CGATTGACCGATGTGGAACCTCTTGCTTAGTGGGTCTCAACGGGAATGAATTTTGATCCCTATGGGATATTTAAAGAGGTCTGCAGATATTTTTGTCACATCTTGGGCTGGAGGAGTGGTCTCTAGGACCCTGTGATTAGGGCCAGAGATCTGCTAAACACCCTACTATGTGCAGAATGGCTCCCCGCCAACAAAGACCAATTCTAAAACTTCAATCATGCCAAGACTGGGGAAACCCTGACCTGGCCCAACACTCTCAAGACTTGTTGGGTATCTCTCTCTCTCTCTCTCTCTCTCTCTCTCTCTCTCTCTCGGCCCTTCCTCCCTCACACTCTTCACTTTCCTTGAAAAAAAAAATCTGTGAAATTTGTAATTCATGATATTCACATTGAATAAGAAAAGTCGAGGCAGAAGGATCAGGAGTTCTAGAGCATCCTCGGTTTCAGGTCGAGTTCCAGATCAGCCTGATCTATTAAGAGACAGTGAGAAAGAAAGAAAGAAAGAAAGAAAGAAAGAAAGAAAGAAGGAAGGAAGGAAGGAAGGAAGGAAGGAAGGAAGGAAGGAAGGAAGGAAGGAAGGGAGGAAGGGGAAGTAAATAAATAAATAAGAACATAACTGTAAGCCCCAAGGAATGAATTTCTATGATTTTCCTCAAAATTAAAAACCTAGTTCTGCCCTGTGGTGCCCTCAGTGAGCTGATGCTTGGCTGACAGGTAGGCACCGTTCTTTAATCCCTGCTGGTGATACCTTCTCCAGGACTGTTCACACTAGGCACTGGAGTTTACCAGCTTTTTAACAGAGCAGAGATAGACTCTCATTGACACTCAGAGCCCCCCTTTCCCTTTTTGGGGCCATCAGGGGAAAATAGGGCAGTGCCTGTATTATGCATTGTTGAATGTTTGACAGCATACCAGTGACTCTCCCCACCCCCCACCACCTTCCTAGTGGTGACAATCTGAAATATCTGCAGACATTGTCCAACCTCCCCTGAAGGTGGGGAAGTTAAGAACAACTTCCTTATGCGCCTGTCTGAGCTCTATTCCCCTTTTGTCCATGGGGAGGAGGAGGTGCAGCAAGAGGATTGATTACCTGAGATAAATGCTGGTTACTGGTTTGTCTTCCCTGGATAAGAAAAACATAGCTAAAGTCTCAAACCCAGGTCAGGTCTCTGTAGGGACAGAATCCCTGGAAGAGACAGTGGCATCAGCAATTCACTGAGAGACCTGTTTCTTGTTCCTAGTGGATCTCTGCAAGAGTAAGCTTCCTGGCCTACCCTTCCTCCCCAGCCTCCTGGAGCTTTCAGGGCCCGAAAGGGTTATGCCCAGCAGTCACTGAGATTTCAGATTAGCAATGGAAGAGATGAAATAAAATATGGACTGTAATTTGAAGCACTGTTTTTCATGGGAAAAGAAGTTCTCCCAACTTAGCCTGTCCAACTCTTTTGTTCAAACATTAATAGCATGCAAATATTTATGATTCATACATGCCCCTTTTAATTCCCGTGTGTATTTTAACAATAAACATTGCACTTTGACAATAAGGCAGAATAATCCCTTTGTCCTGTAGCCGAGCTGTGCAGGCTGGCACCAGGTAGCATTGCATTCTCACTGAATGGTAACTGCTGTCTCCACTCAAGCTTAAGAGAGTTTTATGTGTGTGTGACCCAGGCTTCCTTAGCTCCAGGCCATCCTGCTGTTACCCAGAACCCATTCTTATCTCATTGTTTTTAATAATTTGCAAGTGAATATTCACACATGGGTTCTCTCTGGTGGCCACTGAGAACCCAGAGTTGATTTCATCAGTTGCCATACTTGCAGCCACCTCTTGCTACACTATTGTTTTACATTCTTCCCAAACTCCTGGGCCACTGAGTCTCACTTACCGTTCCTCTGAATCATCACAATTCTCTGGAAATACATATCTCTTCAGAATGATTCGGCAGGCCTTTGGAAGGTGGCTGAGAAGTGGGAGGAACTCCCTGAGATGCTCAGGTCTTCGTTTTTTTCCTCCTGTGTAGTAGGCATGGCAGTGCCTTTCATCTGGGCCTCACGGGGTTAAGACAATAAAAGTGAAATGGCATACTTATGAGGAGACTCTGAGGATAATGTATGGCAGCTCTTCCTCCTGGAGTGGGAAACGTGGGAAGAGGAGGGGAGATGACAGGAAGTTAGGAATGGTGGCACACTCTCTTATTGCCCATTCTTCTATGACAAGGAACTTTTATTGCTAAGGACCTGGTAAAATGAAGGTGGCATAAATATTCACCAGTAAATATATGCGTAACAGTAATAAAACAACTAATCACTTTCTGGGCACCATGTGTAATACATATCCTATCCATTTCTCTTTGTTACATCTGTCTGCTTACCTTGTCTCCTGAAGTCATTTAAGAAGGGCATTTCATCCATTCCTTGATTTATTCCTTCGTTTTCTGACACAGAGTAACACTGTTTAGCCCAGGCTGACCTGGAGTTCACAGTGATCCTCCTGCCTCAGCCTCCCTTGTGCCTATTCATTTGTTCACTGATTCACCAGATATGGATTGTGCACCATTTGTGTCAGGCACTAGGCTAACACTAGGTTCATGAGTCAGCTGAAGAGAAGTTATCAAGGTCAAGGGTTCATGATGCTGTGACAATTAAGCAGGCCTTTGCTGTTCTGACTGGACACCTCTATGACAAAGGACAGGGGCACCAGGAGCAAACAGAAGTTGTGCAAAACCTAATGAAGAGCAAATGGCTTCCCCCAGGGAACTTGTGATCTCTGTTGACTGATACCTGTGGGAGGCAACAGAGTGTGTGTGTGTGTGTGTGTGTGTGTGTGTTGGGGGGTGGGCACTAGCCTGTTGAAGAACCAAGAGATACTAGGGTGGCCTGCTCATGGCCTTGGAGTAGGGTGGGGTGAGGATTGCTGTAAGAGTCTTGACACCCACCCTGGGTAGTGGGCCTGATGCCAGTCACATGGTGAACTACCAACAGATCCTCAGCAGAAAAGTGAGTCACCAGATATGCATGATAGACGAACTTAGATTGCAGCTTGAAGAGTTTGGAGGGTGCTGGGGTACCCAGAGACCAACCTAACTCATTTCTCCTCTCAGGAAGCCTCAGGTCTGCCCATGCAGACCTTGCAAACACCCCCATTTGGTGAGTGTTGCTGCCACAGGAAGTTAGCTCCCACCTAGGGCTGGCCTTCAGCTTTCCTCTCTTCCTTTAGCACCCAGCCCACTTGCCCTTCCTCCCTTCAGCAAGGCGGAGGTTCAAGAAGCCAGTGAGCAGGAACTGGAGTCCCCAGTTCTCCCCTCCCTTCTGAATGTCCACACCTGTACCCCAGCCTCCCTGCTGCTTCTGCATGTAGTTCTGGACTGTGTGTGTGTAAGGTTCTAGGCCATAGTTACCTGCAAGGTGATGAGTCAGGCAGTCTTGGGAAGCCATTTTGGGCTTCTTCCCCATGTGGGCCCTGGCTGGACCACACAAGCCAGATAGACCAGCAAAGTCTGGAGAAAGTGGGTATGTCAACTAAAGAACTCTCTGGGTGGAAGGGTAGAACAGCACACGGCCTTAGCCTAAAGAGAATCTTGTACATGTCTGGGCTAAAAACAGGCTAGTCATCCAAGATAATGTGGGGCTAGGATTCCAAATGAACAAGGCAGGAGAAAACATGCAACTTGAGGAAAGAAAAGAGAGTCCCCAGGCACAATCTTGGTGTTCTAGCAGGGTGGTCAGATATCATAGGCATTAGATCCAATTTTAGGACCTTTCCCATAAGATAGCAAAATCTATAGATGCCATTCCTATAAATGACATTACTGAAAATGGCAGGTTAGCATTTGTGTCTAATCCACTCACCGCTCTTCTCTTTTGTGTCTACTTTTTGTCACCTTGGGTGACAAAAATGGCTTACAATGCAAACCTCATAGCAGATGCATTATCTTTGTCTTGTATGTTTGAACTGTGGTGGGCTGAACCCTCAGAGACAGAGAGGCAGGACCCACTCTATTCACAGTGAAGGAAAGCCTGGCCCATGCTTTCTTCCCTAAGGTTGTTTTCAACCCAGCACCCAAAAGATAGCCATGCTTTCCAAGGGAGCCCGCTGCCACTGAAAGTCAGAAGAACTCACTGATTCACTTTATGAAGCCCATGTGTGTGTCGAATGTGTGTGTACATCTATGTGCAGGTGTGTGTGGAAGCCAGAAGCTGGTATCCAAGTTCCTCTACCACTTCTTGTTTTTTGAGACAAAGTCTCTCACTGAGCCTGGAAGTCACTATTTCAGCTGCCAAGTCCTGCAAATCTATTTGCATCAACACCAGGAATAGAGTTATAGGTACCTATTGCCAACTGGCTTTTTACAAGAGTGCTGAGGATTTGAACCCTGGTCTTTATGTTTGTGCATTTTAATACTTACTGAGTCAGCTCTCTATCAGCCCCTCCCTTTTTTGTTTTGTTCTTTTCTTTGATTTTAGTTTTTTGTTTGTTTATTTTGAGACAAGGTTTCTCTGTGTAACACCGGCTGCCCTGGAACTCACTCTCTAGACCAGAGATCTGCCTATTTCCGCCTCCCCAGTACTGGAATCAAAGGTGTGCACCACCATTGCACAGCTCCATTTTTCTAATAACACTAGAACAGAAGACACAAATATGACTCAAGCAGAGACCCTGAACTCCACTGACTCATTTCCAGAGAAATTTAACATGTGGCTTTCCTGTTCTCCAAGTAGAGTGCTCTGTTTCAAGTGTCTGGTCACTCCATGCAACCAGGGAAAGGTTATTTCTATGGAAAACTGAGTTCTGAATTTCAAGTTTTTAGTTAGGCTCTTAGGGCTTGAACTTGTGCCAAGAGCAGGGACTCTGGTCTGCACTCTGCCTGCATGGACACAGATGGGACTGACTCGGGCCAGCTGGACACAGAGGCTCTTTGCACAAGATCAGATATATACACAAACATCTTCCAGTTCAGCTTAGAGGAGCAAGGGGACTCCATGCAAGTCAAATGATGTGGGCCCTGCTCACAAGTCCTTAAATAAACTAATTACACAGCTCTACTATCAACAGATCATGGTGGAAATAGAAAGAGGGAAGGAAATAGAACAGAGACAGGCATGAGCAATGGCTGTTAGGAGGCTCTGGAGGGAAAATAAGAGGGAAGATGCAGAGTACCTACTGGGGCTAATTCTGAAAACACAGAACTCATCCTTGGAATCTAAGGATAAGCATTCACATCCTTAGAAAACATATTTTGTGTGTGTGTGTGTGTATAGAGGTGTGTAGGCATGCATATTCATGCACATATGTGGGATGTCAGAGGATGGCTTGTGGGACTCAGTTCTCTCCTTTCACCATGTGGGTTCCAGGGACTGAACTCAAGTGACTAGATTGGCGGCCGGCCTTTACTCACTGAGCCATCTCGCTTGCCCAGGCGCATTCATTTCAATACTCACTTATTTGTGTCTAGAATTAGACGAGCCATAATCATAGTCCAAGGGGAACTCTCCCTGCAACCTTTGAGAATCTTCGGGGATTTCCTGAATTTGTGAAGAGCAAACCTCCCTCCCAGACCTTCCTGGCTGCCTTGAATTTTCAAAGGCGACATTAAAAAAAAAAATGTTTCTTTTCACATGCTCTTGGGTGCCTCAAGTAGTGAAACACAGCTGGCCCCCTTGCATAGACACAAGGGGAGGGATGTTACAGGTACTACTTAAGGAAAATGGCCACTGCACATACCCAGGGCAGAAGATCCTTTGTATGTGTAATCTTTCCTTTTCGTGACAAAGGGTAAGTTTCACATCCTCAGATACAGTCCCCAAAAGGAGAAGATGACTCATGAGTTCCAACCTACACCAAGGAGAATGAGAGAGTTACAGAGTCACAGAGGAACGGTGGGATAGAGCAGCTCACCCACAGGCCAAGAAAGGGCGGTATGCTCCCAGCCAGAGACTGAGGGCTACCCCTGACTCCAGCTGGGTTGCAGGGTGGGCAGGGGTTCTGGCTGGAAAGCAATGGTATTCAGAATCTGGGCAAGTCCAGTCGCCTATCTTCTTGCTTCCACCCTCAGCCTCCTGGGGAAGGCTGTATACAACGTTACAGTTTCTTGATATTGTGGTTTAGTCATTTTCTAGGTGTGAGGAGAAGTAGACTGTGTCATAGGCTGGATAGAAAGGCAGGGTCCAGCAGAGGCTTTATTAGACAGACCTCAGAACTGCCAGTGTCCACCACTGAGCCCTGCCCTAAGACCCTGGAACTGCCTGGCCTTGGAAAGCATGTCACACCACAGAAGCAAGTGCCCAGGAAGGTTCACCCCGTGACCTTCCCTCCGACTAAATAAAGCAGTTCGTATTTTGTTCTGCCCTTTGGATGGACAGACTGGCGTCGAGGGAGAGGCCACATGTTGCTGTCTTGGCTTGTTTATAAAACGGATCAGCCACTCACAGTTGTGCCTTACAGAAGGTTGCCAGCTGGTGCTGCAGCCATGAACTTCAAGTTCAAGTTGAAATCAGTCTGAGCAGCAACACTGTCACCTGTTGACCATTCTTCCTTTTCCTTAGTCCTCCTCACATCAGGAGCCCATGGCACCATCCCAACCCCTCCTCACGGGTTCTTTGGGGCTCTGATATCTTTGTGGAATTGTTGTCATGTCTTTGACATTTTTACTGAGACTTTGCTGGGTGCCTGGCCCACATACTCCTTATTTCCTTTAGCCTACATGAAAACACTCTGAGACAGAAGGGCTGTTATTACCTTCTGTTTTGCAGAAGAGAAAGCTAGGGCCCTAGGAGATTAAGAAAGTTGCCCGCAATTGCACAGGCAGCCCGGTGCGATTTGAACACAGGTACACTGACTTGCTTACCATCCACACTCTGCCCTCTCCCTATGTTTTTCTGTGTCTCTGGAATGTTATGAGCGGGCTTTGTCTCCTGATGCTTGTGTAAGTCCAGGCAGCAACCCCTTCTCTTCTAGCCCTTCTCTTAATGTTTCTTCCTCTTCCTCAGTCCTCCAGACACTCTATCAAATAGCAGCCCTCTCATACCACAACCACCCATGTAGGGGATGCTGCTGTGTCCTTAAGTACCAGGGCAGGATGAAGGTATCAGTGTTCTCCACTCTCCCTAGCACCTCCCACTGGCTGGATGACTCACATTCAGGCTATCTGTGACTTAACAGCTTACCCCTCCACTGCCAAAAGCCTCTGTCTGCAGGCAGTGTCCAGGATCATCCCCAATGTTATCTGTGTCCTGGCCAGTGAGGGCTTCTGGGAAGGCTGGATCTCCCATCAGGCAGCAGCCTAAACCATGAAGTCTTAGGCAGCCCAGTCCCTCTACCCTGCCTTAGGTGCTGAAAAGCCCAGAAAGGATAGTGTTATTTTGCTGACCAGAACTCCTCTGTTCCTGTCTGAGTCCTTCCTCTTCTGGCTACAACTTGCTGAGAAAAACACTTGAAAGTCTTCTACTCTCCACGCCCACGTACTTAAAATACCAAGCCCATAGGTCATTTTAATAAGGGAACTTGGCTAGTAGAACGTGTGTGCTGGAGGCTGCAGCTCCCACATCTGCAGGTGCTGGCCAAGCAGAGCCTTGTCTGAGCAGTCATGAGCCTGGGTGGGTGGAGAGCAGAGCATGTGGTTCCTGCATGCCAAATATGCCTCTGGCTACCTGGAAGCCATTTCCAATGACAGTGCTAAACCCTGCTGGAAAAATACAAAGGAATGGAGGTCAAGTTTTCACCCAAGGGGAAAATGTCACACTCACCTGTGGCAAAAAGAAAAAAAATCACCATGGTCTATAGATAATGAGCAGCTGACCTTGTACTCAAGCTGTCTCCAGGACTGGGAAGATGGCCCAGACAGGGAAATGCCTGCTTCGCAAGCATGACGACCTGAGTTCCATCCCTAGAAACCACATTTTAAAAGCTAGCTATGTAATGCCCATTTGAAATCCCAGTTTTGGGGGAAGTGGGGACTCACTGGGGAAGTGGGGCTCATTGATCAGCCAGCCTAGCTGAATCCAGGAGTTTCAGGCCAGTGAGAAACCCTGTCTCAAATAACAAGATGGGCAGTACTTGAGGAGTGACACATACATGGACACATATGTACCCATGTACACACATACACATGCACACATATCAGCTGTAACCAGAGCCCACTGTGAGGATAGTGGCCAGCTTATCTCCTCCCAGGTAAACCCCACTGCTGATGTGAACTCCCCCTACCTGGTAGGCATCACCAAGTGGAAATTCCTTAAGTCTGCCTCATATCTACATAAAATGATGAACATAAAATAGTAAGAACCAAGGCGATGAGCAACAACCTTGCCAGTCTTCACTGTGGCTGAATTTCTTTCCTAAGTTAGCTAGTCTCTGATTAACCTCACCTCCCAGAAGCCCCAGTGAGCTTCCAGGAGAGATTACTGCTGAGCCCTGACCTGACGTCATAGGCAGCTGCCTAGAACAGTTTGCATGTTAAGAGTCACAGGGGCAATTTTCACTTTGGGGGACAGTAGGAGGGTGGGTAAAGGCTCCTGAGTTTGGATTTTGCACGGGTGGAGATTTATGACAGCAGTGGTAGAAACACAAAGGGTGGTGAGTGTAAAGCTTAGGGTTGGTTTCTCTGCGTTTAAATTAGTTGATTAATATTTTTTTATTAGTGTGTGTGTGTGTGTGTGTGTGTGTGTGCGCGCGCGCACGCGCGCGCATGCTAGTCTATAGAGGTCAGAGGATAACTTGTGGGAGTCAGTTCTCTCTTTTCATTCATGGATCCCAGGGATGAAACTCAGATTGACCAGCTTGGCACCAAGTACCTTTGCCCACTGAGCCATCTTGCCAACCCCAGCTGAGTGATTTTTGAGAGCATAACTTCGCCTTGCTCCCTTTTAAGGACTACTATAATCCATCTTGCTCATTTCAAGAGTCTGCTGTGACAACCAACATGGGAATGTGTGAAAACATTGTGAATTCTACATACACCTAAAATTGTCAATATTGTGAACACAAATTTCCTTGTTACTCTTTAGGAACTTGTAGGTAGAGTGGTTAACGGGGGACTGGGAAGAACAGGGCTGTTTTGGTGGATAGAAGCCCTCTTGATGCTTTGTAGTTGTACGGGGATAAAGAGGGTGCTGGGACAGTCCACACCCATCCAGCATCTCAGAATATGTTCTTATTTAGAAAGTTAGTTGTGAGGTTAAGTCCATGCATGATGACTTTCATGGGGAGCCCATGCAGGACAACTTCTAAGAATAGGGAGAGTCAGAGAAGAAACTAGGGCTATCCTATAGGAAGGCAGCATACAAAGATGGAGTCGGTGGTTGGATCACTGAGACTACAAGCTTCTATAGAAGGCCAATGCTGATGACGATCCCAGGAAGTCAGAGGGAGGAGAAGGAAGGAACCAGCCACCCACAGAGCTTCTAAGGGAGCAGTCCTCCAGGTGCCTTCATCTTGGCCTGTGGCCTCCAGAACAATGAGAGGCTGTCTGTGTGCAGTAAAGCCACAGTGCTGTGTGATTACTCGAACACAGTGTTCCTTGAGGTCGTTGTAGTTCCAAAGCTGTGGGCAGCAGAGGACATGAGCCACCATATGTCTGTGCATGGTGACAACATGCCGGGTGGCCACGGGTTTGGAAGACACCATCAGAGAGCTTCAAGACACACTTCAGGTATCCCATGGCTGAAGCCAGGGTTCGGTCACAGGCTCAGATGACAGCATTGGAGAACATTAGACGCTACAGGCATTCCACAGCCTTGAGCTGAGAAGAAAGCTGTCAGAGAGCTACAAGCTCCAATGCAGGCATCCCACTGCCTCAGGCTCAGAAGACAGTGTCAGAGAGCTGCGAGCCACACCACAACTATCCCTTGAACTGAGACCAAGAGAGGCAAAAATGTGGGAGAATCCAAATCTTGTAACTCTCTAGCTCGAGGCATCAGATCTCATGTCCCTTCACTCCCTGAAACACTCACACACCCAAGGCCAACTCAGGACTAAGTTATGTTACCAGCAGTCGCTGGTGTCTTCAGGGCACTTTTCTATTTTTCCTCCTCTCACTTCACTATCTTCTGCTGCCCCTGAGCCTCCACCTGTTCTCCTTTCACACTTCTGAGGGAAGCTAGGCTTTGGAGAACATGGTCCCTGCCCTCAGGCAGATTAGGCTTGGACAATCACAATGCTGTCAAAGCAGACATCCTAATTAATCAAGGTGAAGAGTGATTTATGGGGCCTATTGGAAATAGTCACAAGCAAACTCATCCTCAGGGAAGGTCACCTGAGAATCAGGTAGACAACTAGCTGGGCTTTGAAGATGGGAAGACTCAAGCAAGTGAGTCTGGGTAGTTGGGGAAATGGTGGTGGGTACATAAACCCCAGAGTTGCAAACCTTGAGAGCTGAGTTCATGAGCTGCAGGAGGAGGGGAAGGTCTGGAAACTGACTCTAAGATTCCATGTTGATGATACAAGGGATCACCCATCATGGGTTCTTACTGAGAAAGGAAGGCCCACTGTGACATCTGCAGGATTTATAGCAGTGGGCCTCATGACTGTCTTCACACAGTTGAAGACTACAGAGAATGGTGGGTAGTTCCCTCAGGCCTCCACATCAGCACACCATGCTCAGCATGTCCATCCTCAGCTTCCATCCACCAACCCACCAAGTCAGCTAGATGCTTAGGTAGAAAATCACATGGAATATCCCCTGATGATACCTGCAGATGTCTGATGGCAAATCCCCGGAGCCTGGCAGCACTCTTCTAGGGGAAGTGCCTGGTAGAGGAGGTAGTGGGATTCGGATACAAAGTTCCCTGTGCCACAAAACCGCACTTCAAGTCACTCCTGTCTGGTCCCCTGGGTACAGAGTCCATCACCAGCCTTGCCTGACACTACTGTTCTTTTGACATATAGACTTTAGCAGACAGATTACAGACACTCAAGGATTATTTGGGGACAATTTTCTTGATTACGGATGTTGCTTGTTGTGGCCATTAGTTATATTCTCAGGAAATTTCGCAGTGGTCTTCACCCATATTGAAACACACAGGTCATCTGGAAACACGTGTTTCTCCTAAGGAGGGTAGGCAGGTAGTCTGGGTCTTAAAATGGCCAATGCCTTTTGGAGTCAATGGGGATGGTGTGTCCCTTTCACTTGAGTTTCATTACAAACTATGTAAGAGGAGAAACTGTATCAGCTGAAGAACTAAAATGTAGGTAGAAAAGTTAATATTGCACTCAGCCAAATACTGGCATTCCATACAGCGGTCTGAGAAAGGGAGGGGGATGCACAAACATGCCAGCCTTTGAACACAAAGGGCAGATGCTGCTGAAATGCTTTGCCTCATTTAGCCATCTCAGCCCAAAGCTGGAAACATTTGGAAAAATTGCCTGTACCCATTTTTTCAGGCAAGAACACTGAGCCTGAACATGAACACAGAGAAGGCCAGATCTAGTGGCTTGTCAGGGTTAAGCAGCAGGAATTCAAACACAGAATCCATCCCCTAAAGCCTTGAGACCAAGAAGGAATGCATTTGATTTAACTCTGGGGTGACCTTTCATAGAGACATGTGAAGGGTTGAGAGCCAGGCACACTTTGTATGAACAGCTCATTTGAATATCAGTCTGCCGGCTGTATGTCCTTGCTCTGTCCGGTCCCATTAATACCTTTGCAACATCTAGTCATCTGGTATTTACAACTAGCATTTAACATCAACCATCAATGTCTAATATTTACAGAGAATAATTTCTAATTTAGTGTGTTTTCACACTTAGACACTCAATCTTTGTTGATTTGTTTTGTTTGTTTATTTGGTTTGAGATGGGGTCTCATATAGCGCAGGCTAACTTCAAACTCACTATGTAGCTAAGGAGGACTTTTGATTCTCCTGCCTTCATTACCTGAATGGTGGGATGACAGATGAGATCCTGTGGAGTTTATGCAATGCTGGCATAGAGCCCTGGGCTTCACACTTGCTACACAACCACTCTACCCAGCAAGCTACCCCTGACCACAAAAAGTCCATCTTTTATAATCCTTAGAAGTACAGAGTTAAAGGGAAAATATGAGGATTCCTCTTTTCTTCTTCTTTTGCCTGGATTTTTATAAATATCCAAGGAAGGCAGAAGGGCTGGGAGAATGAAGGGTGGGAGAGGATAGCTCTGTGTCCCTGCTGGCAATTCCCAAAGTCCTGATGTGGGAGTGAATTCTGATCTCCCCTGATCCTGTCAGTAGCTAATGATTGACTTAAAGCCACATAACTATGCAGCGTGCCACACCTAGTGAACCCACTGTGTGCATTCAAGATTGGAAACAAAGCCAGAGCCATAGGAGAACAAATCCTCTGTCTGCAGCTCTGTCTGTCACCTTCTCAGTTTGAAGGCTGCACAGCACAGATTGACACACGGGGAGATGCTTGTGCCACCCCTCACTATGTTCTGTTCATTTTGTGTCTCCACAGGCAAGAGCTTCACTCTGACCATCACCGTCTTTACAAACCCCCCACAAGTTGCCACCTACCACAGAGCCATCAAAATCACCGTGGACGGCCCCCGAGAACCCCGAAGTAAGTGGGCCCCCTTGGGGCTGGTAACTCTCTGGGCCAGTGTTCTCAAAGACCCACCATGTCTCGCAAATGTATCTGTGGCTTCGGCCTCTCTCCTGAAGGGATGTCAGGCCCCTGAAGACACAAGGAATTTCCTGTCAACTCTCTCACTTCTTAAAGGTTGTTTCTCTGTACCAGGATCTTTCTGAAGCTTTGTCTTAGATGTCAAAGGAAGTTAGGACAACTCAAATGAGTCAAGAACAGTTTGGGGACTTTATGAGGCAAAGGATAGACCCTCAAATATACAGCAAAGTTCAATGTGATCAGAAACAAACAGTGAATAGAAGATTGGCCAAGTACAGGATGAGACAACAAAGACCTCAAGGTCAGAGTGGACCACAAGAGTCAGTGGTAGTGACCATCCATGCTAGTGGTAATTTGCTAAGGCCAGCAGTGAAAGCTGTGAAAATATCCCTTCCTTCTTCCCTAGCTCTGACCTTATTCTAGGGTTGTTTAAAATAGAGACTTGGCCGGGAGAAGAGTGCTGAGGGGAAGCCTGTAAATGCAGATAGTCTCAAAAAAAGAGCTCCTGCAAGGAAAGTGTTTAAAAAGGGAGTGGGGTTGTTTAGTCTGAAGGAAAGATGTCTTCAAAATGACTTAATGACTATCTTTGAGTAAGCCGGGGAGTGACACTCTCCCAGGGCCACACCCTGGCCAGGAGCTGAGGCTGGACAACAGTCTGTAGGCAGATGAGCCCTGGATGGACACCAGCTTGCCTCTAAACCATGCCATGCCCCCTAGGAAATGACACCCTCAGAGTCTGGGATATTGAAAAGTGGGGTCCCTCCTGTCCCCACAAGCTATGGTGCAAAGAGGTCAGGTGACAAGAATGAAGCCATTGAGACCATGGGCCCTAGAACACAATGAGTAGACTGCTTCAGCCCTCAGCAAGTTTCAGAACCTCCTGGAACCCAAGTCTCTTCTACAAAATGTATGTAACAATGGCAGCGCCTTTGTAAGGCTTAGCTAGATAACACCATGTGCTTGGTGCAGAGTATGAGCTTAGGAGATGTCAGGGTCTCCAGTAGAGCATCCTTACTTCGTCCCCTCCAGGTCATCATTTCAATACGGTAGATCCACTGAGCCTCTGAGGTGTGATCCTCAACAGGCAACCTTGACAATACAGGCAGCTTGTCTGGGCTCTGAGGTAGTAGCCCTTGGGAGTGTGGCTCTCTATGGCTAGCCAGTGGTCACAGTGGCCATAACAGTATTTCCTACAGTCATCGCTATGACTTCTGGTATCTAGACTACCTGTTGGAACTGGTCACCTCTCTGCTTCAATTTCTCTAATTTCCCTGAAGCAGTAACATTCACAGAGCTCTTATAGTCACCAGAAAACCCCCAGGACGTGGTTTTCAAACTGGCTGCCTTCCCTCAACAGCTGCCCTTTCCCCACTTACTGTGCTCGGTGACCCCCTCCACTCTGCCCTTGCTGTTCCCATTTTACCCCCTACCAGGGTCTGTTCAGTTTTTCTCCTTTATCCTCTTTGAGATTTCTCAGCCATAATAAGACACAGAAAATCCTGGGATTTATTAGATAACACACCTTGCTTCTTTGTGTGTGGATAACAGACCAAAGTCACACTCAGTCCTCACACAACCCAGGAATCTTCATAGCACATCCTGGGTTTCCTAGTAGAAATGAATACTGAAGGGGAAGATCTACACTAAACACAACAGAAACACCAAGGGCCATGGCTCATTGCAGAGAGCTAGAGAGGAAGCAAGCCAGAGTGGTGACTTGCTGCAGGGCCAGGGGAAGGGGCAAGGTTTAGGAAGGCTGATGCTGAGCCAAGGGGGGGGGGTGTCTGAGACACCAAGCTCAGAGAATGTCTCCTTTGGGTGTCTGTGGCTTTCTAAAGCAGCCCCTGCCTCTAAAACAGTTTAGACAATGGGCCTACACAAGGAAACAGCTTAAAATAGGGACTTATGATAAGCCTTCTATTTCCCTTATTCTTCCACACATAACAAAGACAGGTTTTCACCTTGCACAATGTTTCTTCTGGGACAGTCAAGGAAGTGAAGGAGGAGTGAGCCTAAAAAACAAATAGCAGTGAGAAGGGAAATGGGCCCCATATTGGTACAGCTTCCTGTCCTGTGGATCAAGTATTCGGATCAACACCCCCTGCTATTTTATAACTTAGGAGAACCATCATTGGAAGTAGGGCCCTAGGGCACCCCTCTGTACCCAGCCTTTTTTCTCAGATGGAATTAGATGTTAAAGGAAGAGTGAAGCCGGGCGGTGGTGGCGCACGCCTTTAATCCCAGCACTTGGGAGGCAGAGGCAGGCGGATCTTTGTGAGTTCGAGGCCAGCCTGGTCTACAAAGTGAGTCCAGGACAGCCAACAATACACAGAGAAACTCTGTCTCGAAAAACAAAAAAAAAAAGGAAGAGTGAAATGGAGAAAAATAGGCTCAGAGTGTCATAAAGAGCTGTTGTAGCCCCAGGCACACACACAGTCTTTTGTTTCACAAAAGACTTCTAGAAAAGAAGCCAAATGCAAATGCAGGCCAACTCCAAAAGCAAGGGTGGAAAATTCAAAAGTGGTTAAAGTTACTATTCTCTTCCTATTTATTTATTTATTTATTTATTTATTTATTTATTTATTTATGTGTTTTGAGTTGAGACAGGCTCTTGCTATGTAGTTCTGGTTGGCCTGGAACTTGTTATATAAACCAGGCTGGCTTTGAACTCTGACCTTCCTCTGCCTCTGTCCTCTGAGTGTGCCACCATCTCATACCTGTTCTCTTAGGGTCTTGATTATTTCTGCTGGTATTCTTCCCACCATCACATTTTGATGCAATGGGAAGTGATGATCCCGTGTAGATTACAGAGCAGGTGGACTGATGCAGTCACTCTAGGTTAGGGAGTGCTGGCCGACCCTCATTAATGATGGGTCATGAATTCTGGATGAGTCTGGCCCAAGAACTATGATGTTTGCCAAGATGAGCAACATTACAAAGTTCTTTGGCTTTAGAAAATCAAAGACTCAGATAGAAAGAACCTTCTGGTCCTTCTAAGAAAAGGAAAATCGGCCCCAAAGAATGGAATGAACTTTTCCAGGTTTAAACAGGATGATGAAGCCCCAGGGAGAAAGGGGTGTTTTTCACTGGTATCTGACCTTAGACCTTTATCCACCCACACATCTGTCCATTTGTCTGTTAGGTCTGTCTATACTATGTTGTCTCCACTTCATGCCCTATGAACCCTCTCTTCTGGCTTTGGAATCTTTGTGTGCAAAATGTGGGCTGCCTTTCATGACTTCTCACACAAGACCCAGATCTGAGGCTGTAAAGCAGAGCACATGGTAGCCTCGGTGCTGAGATGGTTGTAAGGACTAAAGCAGTAATAGAATGTGTACATCACAGAGAGACAGTCCCCAACCTTTTTCCAGTTCAGATGGTTACTTGCCAGTACCAGTAACCATCTGCCCCTGAGGAAGTCAAAACTTGCCTTTCACACATTTCATGGGACACTTCTTTCAACATCTCCAGCCAATACAGAAATTAGTGAGCATAGGGGAATTAAATTTCTGGCGGGGGGTGGGGGGGAGTGCCATCAGACAGCATTTGTTTTCAGGTAGTAAGTAGAGCACTTAATGACTTGTTAACATGATGAACGATAGTTTAAGAATAGAAGATACTCTAAAAGGATGATAGTGGTGGCATGTGTGTGGTATATGTGTTCATGTGGACGTGGAGGTCAGAGGTCAACATCAGCCATCATCCCCTTCTGCTCTCTACTGGTTGTTTGAGGCAGGGTCTCTCCTTGAACCTGTAGCTCATCCACTGAGTTTTCTATCTGGCCAGTAAGCTTCAGGGATCTGATTGTCTCTACACTCCAGCACTGTGGTTACAGCTGCATGCATGCCACCTCACCCAGGGAACTACACACGGGAGGGATGGGACACGAATGTACTCATACCTGTTTGCCAGGCACTGTACCGACTGGGTAATCTCCCCAGCTCCCCTGGCCCCATAAAAGGACTTTTCACAAAAGGAATTTTAAGAGTCGTTTTGTGTTATTTCAATATTTCTAGAAACTTGATGTAAAACTCCAGCTCTCAACACATGCATCTATAATTTAGGAAACTACAGGGATGTTGAGATATGAGACTGTGTTTCAAGATACATTCTCTACATATAGTTCATGGTGTACTTTAAATGTGAGTCTTGGTTTGATGTGGCAGGAAACATTTTGCTGAGGAAGTTAGGAGAATGAGCAGCTGATGTATTGAGTCCCTCCTGGAGATGAGGCTTGGGCATTCTTTATTATTGGTCAGGTACCTGTGACATGTGGAATAGAGTTCATTAAAATTCAAAAAGGTCAAGCAACAAATGCCAGCTGTGTCTGCGACAGCTTCTGCCTACCTCTAAGGGTGTCTTTAGCAGTCACTATTAAAGCCCTGAGATTCACCATGATGAGAGCAAGATAGAGCCATTCTGTGAAACACAGAGAACCATCAGGGCACCAGTCTCACCAACTAAGCTCTTCCAGATGAAAACGCCTGCAGAATAGGCCACCTGAAGGGCCTCTTTGTCAACCAACTGTTTCTTAGAGAACTTAGTTTAAGTCATTGTGGGACTATACGTGTGTGTGTGTGTGTGTGTGTGTGTGTGTGTGTGTGTGAGAGAGAGAGAGAGAGAGAGAGAGAGAGAGAGAGAGAGAGAGAAAGAGGAGAGAGAGAGAGATGGGATATGTGTGTTTCTGTGGGCTGCCACGGTGTGTTCCCACAGGAGACTAGAGGTCAAAGTCCTGTGTGTCTTCACTCTCCACCCCCCATTTTGTTAGTTTGAGTAAGGGTCTTTCCTGAACCTGGCACCTACCAAGCTTAAAATTCTGGCCAGAATGGCTGAATCTCCAGTATCCTTCTATCACTGTCTCCCCAGTGCTGGGGTTCCAGGCATACACTGCCATACCAGGATTTTACACATGGATGCAGGAGATTCAACTGAGTTCCTCCTACTTGGGCAGCAAACACCTCACTAACTGAACTATATTGCCAACTTCATGAATATAATTCTCTTCTCTGATTTTGAAGGGAAATAGCAAAAATATTTTACATGCATATTGATATATACATGTATATTAAACAGAATCTTTATATTTGACAAGTATTTTCAAGTGAAAAAGTAAAATTCATGAATGATATCTGTAAGCTTATGGTGATAATGGACTTAAAATCAAGATTATTAGAAAGGGCACTCTGTGTGTGCCCTTAGGATTGTCATTGCCAGTGTGAAGTGGGTGTTTATGGCTTTTTCTTATTATTGAAAACAGTATGGATCTTTTTCATGACATTCCTTTGTCTTCGTAAGCAGAGTCAGTAATAATGACTGACATTATCCAGTGATCATCATTTGCCCAGCTCCAAAGTGCTGCAGGCATATTAATTTATAAAATCTTGGAAAAAACAGTTATTACAATTGAAACAAAAGCTAATTAAGGAACAAAACAAAACAAAACAAATTTATAAAGTGTACCCAAGGTCACCCAGCTAGTCATCCAGAATGGAAGCTGAGGAATCCAGATGTTGGGCTCCATGGACACCCACCCATATCTGTTTCTGAAAACTATGGTATTTGTGCTTCATTCTATCGTGATTCCTGTGTCTTTGATAAGGAGAGCTTGTCAATGTGGGTGTGACTCACACATGGTTTTCTTGGAGAAATTGAAGCCCTGCAGCTTTTCAGCTGTCATTGTTGTTTTCGCTGGAGGGAACTCAGTCTTCCTCCAGGTAGGGGTAGTGACTTACTCACCTGCTTCCCAGGCAGGTCCCAATACACAGATGCTAGCCACCACATGTGCCAACAGTTGGCTCTGCAGGTCACTGAGATCTGCTTGGGGACTTGGTGTCAATGGGACGTAAAGCAAGGATACTGCAAAACCTGTATGTCTCCCAGACAAAAGATTAATACAGTGACCAAAGCAGCGCCAAGGGCAGGTGCCTAAATGGGATCCCCTTTAGCAAAGGGTCCCATGTAAAGCTTGGGCGCTCAGGGTGTGCTCTAAGGATTGTCATTGCCAGCCGTGGTGCTCACAGGGAATCATGCCAACTGTACCTCCCAGGTTCTTGGAGTGTTTAAGTATCAGACATGTCTATCAATTCAAGATAGAATCTTGGTACATGAAGGAAAACAGAGACAGTTTTTCCTCCCTTCCAACCTAGATGTAAAGCAGAAGGAAGACAAACGGTCAACGGGGTACTCTGTATACCTGTTCTTGCGCTCTGAAGGCATTTCAGGCTAAGCAGAGGCTTCTGAGGGGCCTTCGCCCCGGTGTTTCAGTTCCCACTCTGCCAATCTCTCTAACTACCTGGTCACTTAGAGAAGCAATTCTTAAGAGCATTAATAATAACTGTACATAAGTGTTTCCAATGAATTTCAGAACCTCTTCCTGTTTATCATTTTAGTTAAGTGACACTAAATTTGGAAGAATTTTTTGAGCACTGAGATTTCCCTGACTCTCAAATTCAGACTAAAGACTAGAAGGTTCCCTGGGGCAACTAAGGATGTGAGAGGATCTAGAAGGGAACATGCTTCTGCCTTTGTGAGCAGCAGAAGTCCTCCTTGGTACAACCCCATGAGCAACAGACTGCATTCACATTACCTCAGTGAGTTCTTGGTCAATATCCAGCTTCTGTACAGTTGCTAAGGTTTAGGTGGCTCTTGTCACCTGAAGCAAGTTCTTTCCAGGTACCAGCAAGATACCTTCTCAGTTTGATGCAGAGAAAAAAAAAGAGAGAGAGAAGAAACATGTAATGAATGAAAGCTAAGCCAATCCTTTGAATGTTTCTTTTGATTCACATCATTGCAAAACCCATTGCTACTTAGAATACCACCCCAGTGAAGCCAGGGTCTAAGCTAATATGCAGTCCTTGTTAGAATTGATTGTACGAGGTGCTTTAAAAAATAATATAATACTGTCTACAGTGAGGCTTCCGTTCCTTAATCTTAAAATGTGTAAAAAGATTTCAGGATCCTTAACTCTGGGACCTGGGTTTTCATCCTGGCGCCATCAGTCCTGTGGGTGTGAACTTGGGCAATTATCTTAAGTACTTTAGTCCTTGGTTTCCTTTTGGGTCAAACTAGGCAATGAGACGAGATAATCTCTAAATTAGTTCCCACTCAAATGGGGGTAACAAACTATTGTCAGCAAAATAGAGATATGGCTTCCTCACAAAAAGGGCCCTTACAGGCCACCACCCCTGAGCTACCTACCCTGAACATCACCGTCCTTCATGTCCTCAATGTGGCTTCTACATTAGTGTTCTCTTTCATAGTCTCTTTCTCTCTCTCTCCCTCCCCCTCCCTCCCTCTCTCTCAGTGTGTTCATATTCTCTAGCTACAAATGACTCAGTTAATGTCCTGCAGCTGATGTTTCTGCCATTCAGCATTGAGATGACGAGTCTCCCATGTTTGCCCTGGCTAACTGTAGGGTGCTGATACCTGGCTCTCTGTCCAAGAGGGACAATGGTCATATTAGGGTCATGGGGCCAAGAGGCTGAATGACAGACAACCTCCATGGACCCACAAGAAACCTTTCCTGGGACACAAGAAACATTTGGAAGACGTCAGATATTACTTGTATTTAATCTGGGAATCTTGTATAAAATGAGAAAATTCTAGACAAAAACACTAACAAAAAAGAAATCTGTGAATCCTAGATTTAAAAATTCATGAAGTTGCCTTAATGTTGCATTTTTTGAGATGTAATTAAACATTTATGCATTTTGATTTTTTTTTTAATTTCAGAGTTTGTTTTGTATTTAGGCCTGGTAAATTTCTTTTCTGGCATATTATGGCCCCCTTAAAGTACTCAGGGCACTGTTCCTAAGTCCCTCATGATTCCAACAGACTTGTCCCCAAATGTCATGCTTTGAGAAAAACTTGAAGAAAAATTATGTCCCAATAGCATAGAATCTCATACCTGAAATCTTTTCTCAGTGTGTGCATGAGACAACTGCTAAAGAATCTCACTGTTCTAGGAAACAACAGAACCTCTGCACTGTCTGCCCTTGCTGTCCTCAGTGGACTTGTTTCAGGAACCAGCACCTCAGATATCAACATGCCACACAGGAACTCCAGCACCTGATAACAAATGGCAGATTATTTGTAGATAATTCCTGTGCATCTTCCTCTAAACTATCAGTCATCTCTTGGATACAGGGCTGCATGAACAGCTGTTGGACTGTGTTGTCAGAGAAGTCTATACACATTCAATATAGGCACGTTTTCTTCCTCAAGAATTTTCAGCCTGAAGTTAGTTTAACCCAAGGATGTATCAGCCACAGCTATGGAGGGCTGACTGTATTGGGCTCATCACCCTGGAAAGCCTGCATTCTCTAGCCATAGCACACAGAAAGCAGCTAGCTACCCTTTTGAGTTTCTGAAGCAGAGAGAGAGAGAGAGAGAGAGACAGAGACAGAGACAGAGACAGAGAGACAGAGAGAGGGAGAGACAGACAGAGAGAGACAGAGACAGAGAGAGAGAGACAGAGAGAGGGAGAGACAGACAGAGACAGAGAGAGAGAGACAGGGAGAGAGCGCCTCCTGCTACCCATGGCCCATGGACGCTGTTGTTTTGGGACACTCACTTGCATGTATTTCCCAAGAGGGACAAGTGGCCTCCCAGCTTGCTGAAGGTCTGTGGCTGCCAGCCCATTGTTGTCAGAGAACATTGTAACATGCCTCACTCTCCCCTTTCTGAGGCATTTTTTTCCACAGCCTTACCACTTTCCCTTTTCTTGAAGGAACTCAGTTTTCCCAAGGGCTTAGGTTTTCCTGTAAGCTGTGTAGCTGGAAAAGGCCATTAGTAAAAGGCTGGCACACATGTCTCCAGGGACTCGCTGCTGCCCCACACACGTAAAAGGATTTTTCCCCAAAGTTTTGATTAAATAAGTAAAGGCCTCGCTTTAGATCTGCGCCTGAGTTCCCTGAAGCTAATCTGAATCTGCCTCTTCTTTTCATGTGTTTTTCGTCTGAAAACATTTTGTAAGACGGCTCGCTTTGTGGCTCTGGCAGTATTAAATGGTGCCATTAGGAAAGAGGTAAATTAAGTGTAATCTATCAGCATGTATTGCAACTGACATCAGACCCATGAAAGCAGTGGCTGGTAGTCAGGTGCCAAATGCTTCTTCGTAGCCCACTTTTCATCAAGTTCAGTATGTAACGCTTTCCCTGGGAAAACTTGCTGGAAGTGTATCGGACTTTCTGAATCCGTGTCCATAAGTGAAAACCAAGGTTAAAATATATGTGTGTGTGTGTGTGTGTGTGTGTGTGTGTGTGTGT
>CAJQZJ010032218.1:1411106-1421471 GCA_907164525.1 Lophiomys imhausi | reverse complement strand
TGTGTGTGTGTGTGTGTGTGTGTGTGTGTGTGTGTGTACCTAAAGGGAAGTGTTTTTCCTGTGGGTTCCTCCCCTGCCACTCCCATCACCCTTAAAGTAGCACACTGGAATTAATCTGCAACACCCCAGACCCTTATGAAGTAAGTTAATGGCGATACATTAATTTTGTGCTTCTAGGAATTCCATACGCCCAGGTTCCATTAAAGCAAGTATTGCCTAAAGCCTGCACTGTTATTGAAAAAGTTGAGCATGCTTGCCCTTACTGAAATGTCGAACACTGGGTATTTTATTTGCTTGCTGGATCTTGTTTTTATTTTTGTTCACTGTGGCTGGTAAGTCATATTCTGGTCATTTGAGGCAAAATGTAAACATTTGAAGTAAGTCACTTCTTAGAGCAGGATGACTTTATGGCCCTTTTTGGATTTTTTTTGTAAGGTGTCTCATTTTCACTTACCTGTGAGTAGTTTCATATTTCTGATCCATCCATTTTACAAAACTAGAAGAAACACATAGAGGGACAGTTTTACTCCTAATTTGACCTTGCTTATGGGGCCTGGCCCAGCATTTCAAAACAGAATCAGAGGGCTCAACAGGGAGAAGAAGAGGGAACTAGAACCAGACCAGACTGATTTCAAGTCTGACCTCCATTATACTGGCTGTGTGCCTCAGTTTCTCCCTCTGTAGAAGGGGTTTCCAGATGTCCACTTTTCAAAGAGATGAAAGGGTTAAACAAGATAGAGCAGGTGGGAACCGCACCCCTGAGGCTAGCTGCCTGGCTCCAACTCCCACACTAACAAGGCTCTGTGGAGACATGAATGTGAGGGTACCGTACATGGCCCTGCACAGAAGTGCCCTGTGAACAGTTAAAACACAAACCAGAAACACAGGCAGCTCACTCTCCTTCATCTCCAATCCTTTATTTACCAAGGGAATCACGTGGAATTCTGCTCAAGTGGGCACCAAATATGTACCAAGGCCGGCGTGGTGTGGGGGTGGGGATTCTGGCAAATGGGTCCCTTGGAGACAGTACAAGGGCCTTTTCTCCTGCAACTTGACCTAGTGGCCACTTTAAATCTTGAACCACTCGAGACCAAACCCAAGCCTTACAGAAGCTCCACCTTGTGAAACCTACATCCCACCGCTTCAGAGAACTGGCAGGTGTTTCCAGATAAAGGTTTTATCATATATAGCCCCATTTCTCAACAGAACATTAAGCAGCCATGTTGCTGTGACCTGCAAAAGCTCTCCTAGCCCTAGCATCTAGAAAACTCTACTGGGTCATCCACAAGATGAGTATCATGGGAACTCTCTCTACTGTACAGGGTGTCATCTTAGTTGAGATGATATATATCAAAGTGTGCCTTACCAGTCTGTCAACTAAGTAATAAAAATACGATAGGTGTGAACGAGATAAAGACAAGCAAAACAACCTGAAAACCCAGTTACTGTTTTGTAGGAATTGTGCAAGACCCTTAGGGATCTTAAGGAAAATAATGATTATTTTCTTAAAGATAGTTTCTTTTGTTTTGGTTTGCTTAGATTTACTTATTTTATATTCTGCGTATGAGTGTTTGCCTGTTGTGTATGTATGTGTACCACATGCATGCCTGATGCCTGGGAGGCCAGAAGAGGCCCACCGATCCCCTGGAACTGGAGTTACAGTAACAAATGGTTCTGAGCTGCCACATGGCTACTGGGAACCAAACTCTGGTCCTCTATAAGAACAAGAGATCTTAACTGCAAAGTCATCTCTCCAGCCTGATAGGTTCCATCTCTTCTTTTCAGACTGGTAAGAATACAGGGGTTTTCCCTGATTTAAATAGGCATTTAAATTAGCCACCACTGTAAACCTATACTTTTAGAAACTTTTCCCTCTGCCATTCGCCTTCATCTAGAAACTCCTTAAGACAATGAGAAACAAAGGAAGCAACTGTGGTCAACAGTTGTGAGTTTTATTTTTTTATTTTTTTATTTTTTAAAGATTTATTTTATTTATTTTATGCATATATGTGCTCTGTCTGCATGTACACCTGCATTCCAGAAGAGGGCACCAGATCACATTGTGGATGGTTGTGAGCCACCATGTGGTTGCTGGGAATTGAACTCAGGACCTTTGGAAGAGCACTAAGCAGTGCTCTTAACCGCTGAGCCATCTCTCCAGCCCCGTGAGTTTTATTTTAATTTGTTTTCTTTTCCAAAACCAAATAGTTTTTCTTCTACAGCTCTCACAGCAGCAAAACCACAAGACAGCAGTACAGCCCAGCTATTTCTGAATCTCTCTCTCTCTCTCTCCCTCCCTTCCTCCCGCTTGCATGCCAGCACGCATCCTTTAGATGGCATTTGACTGAGATTCAGTTTGGGGAGGGTGAAATGGTACACCCTGCATCCAGCGCCTCTCTCAAAAACTGCAGCTACCTGACGAGGAGGCTCTGGAGGCCCCTGGACTGGCTGGGGATAGGATCAGAGAATTTTTTTCTGTTCTGAGAGTGATTCAGCCATTCTCAAAATAAATAGCCAAGTGCAGAGAGAAAGACCTGGAAAACAATGAAATCTGAGTCTGGAGGGTGGAGCTATTCTCAGCTCTGCTCCTGAGCCCTGAGCAGGGGCAGTGCCCAGTGGAAAGCCCTCGGGCCCTTCTGCCTGCCTCTGTGAGGTTCTCAGCTTCTCCTGGAACCTCAATTTTCTCATCTACAGAGTGAAGATATGGGTGTAGTGAAGGCTAAGGTAGTCGAGAGCTCCTGGTATTGAAGGCTTGATTTGATGTTCCCAGGAGCAGTTGGACTTGCAAGGCACCCTCTTCCATCCTCTAGCAGGAGACAGGGCAAGACCTACTCTGATGATTGTGTCCAAAAGGGAGATGGAGAAGAGATGGTCACTGGAAATGCTGGGGAGGGGCAGATGGGGAGCAAGATGGAGTAGGGCCAGAGGGAGGAGGGATCCACCCACCCCAAACTGCTGCAGAAGGACATGAATAAAGGCCCATGCAGACTAGAGTGGCTTAAGTAGGGGAAATCATCAAAGCTATATTTCCCATGACTTTGGCAGCAGTAGAAAAAAGGAAGAAAGAAAGAAAGAAAAATCTGTAAACCTACAAAGTACTCAATTGTCCAAGCCTAATGGCCAACTTCCCAAAGCCGGCCAGTCAGAGACCTTGGTGTTAATTCCTCAGCCAACTGGAAAAAAAATGGTCTGAGTTCTGTTGACTTAATTGCCAGAGCGTTGCTGAGCGAAGCTGCCTCCCTCCTTCCTCCTCACGCATTCTGGGCTGTTCCTCATTACCTGTTCTACCTATCTTCACAATCTAGCCACAAACAGCTTTGGTTGACCACACCACTTCCCTATTGAAAGTTAATACTGTTTGACTCATTCCGCGCTGCTTAACCTGAAGCCAAAGAAAACAAGGGAGAGAATAGTTGGCTTGTATGGAGTCTGGAAAGCCCTGCGCGGCCCTGCTTTCAAAGTCCTATACAGAGCCTTACTATATCTCAGCTGCAGCTGCAAAGAAAATGGAGGAAGCAGAAGTGGCCGTGGGGGGCTGGGGGGAGGTGTGGAGGAAGAGAACAGGAAGGGAGAGGGGTGGGGCTCTCTCTCGCTGGGAAGAGACATCAGTGACATCACTCCAGTCTGCCCAGTTCTGGGGCTCTCTTTCTGGGCTCCAAAGCTTGTCCTGACACACAGGAGTGTTCAGGCAGAGGACAAAAAGTAAAGAGAAAGGTTCAAAAAACAAAACAAACAAAAAGCACTGGAAAGGCGGTTCTGCTATTGAAGGCAACAGAGAGAAGAGTTGAGTCCCACCTGACCAGCTTCCCATAGGACAGTCCCTAGGTGACCAAGGACAAAGCCCACCACTGTCAGATCCGGGAAGGACTCAGACAGAATGTTGCCCAGGGTTTCAAGGGAGGTAGCCACTCTTCTCCCTACTCCTTTCTTGAAATGTGGCCACCAGAGTGCGAATGCGGTGCTCAGGTCCAAGCCACCAGGCAGCAACAGGAGGACTGATATTTTCTTGCTGTGCTGTGCAGGAACGTGGCTGCTTGTTGATAGATACTTGCAGTGACTGCTAGATAGAATTCTGCTCACTCACCCCTTCCTGCCCCCCTCCCCGTGTGTGTGTGTGTGTGTGTGTGTGTGTGTGTGTGTGTGTGTGTGTGCCACAGTCCATAGTAGTGGAGCGCCATCCCCAAACAACTTGAAAATACCCTTTTTCTGGGAGTGTTACATAAAACCAATGGTTTGTTTAAAAACCAGTTGGAAGTGTTGGTCTCTGTACTCCACTCACCATTGGGTCGTGTGCTGGCTCTTTGGTCCCACTTCCTTGATACCAGCCTAGAACTCCAACTGGCACTTTTTTTTCCTCTCGCTCCCTTCAGGTTTAGGGATTGACAGTGTCTTACACATGCTAGCCAAGTACACCACCACTGGGTGACATGTCCAGCTTGCAATTGGTATTGATGATCTGAAAGAGGGGCAAGAGTCAGAAGAAGCCTTATCTGGCCATCAAGAGCCCTGGGGCTGGTGGGTAGACCATGGACTAACCAGAGGGAATTTCTTTACCCCTTTTCCGAAGCACAGAGGGACAGAGATCATTGCTGATGTTGCCAGCTGAGCATCCCAGAGAAAGGACATCCACTCACTCACTCATCCAGCCAGCCAGGTTGTGCAGGGACATCGCTCAGCCTTGAAGAGGCCTCAGTTTATCTGGGTTCTATGCAAACATGCCCAGCACCATTGTTAATCACATATAGCATCGCTGGAATAGGAGGAGGACTCACTCAGAGAAATAAGAGAGGCAGGGTTGCTCAAGCCATGCACTAAGATGGAGGTGGAGGTGGGGCCTCTGGGTGTCTTCTCCTTCCTCTCAGCCCAGTGCAGCCGAGGGTGCTTGCCCGGATGAAGGTCTAAACTCCAGAGTTCAAATGTGTCTTCTGACTCTGCCTGTGCCTTGCCCAGACTTACCCTGAAGTCTGTCTAGGTCAAAGCTACTCTGGTAGCCAGATAGGAACAGTTACATCAGGTTATTTTTAAATTACACTTTATGGAGGTGTTCCTAAGACCGTGCGTTAAGGCGAGTTGATAACACTTGGGATTACAGGTTGGCAGAGGGGACAGTCTTGCCATTCGAGTTCCCTGCACCCCTCCCACAAGGCCACACCTGCTGGCCACCCCCACAGAAGACCACTTCTGGTCAAGAGCACAAGATAACCAGACAGCTTCTGCTCTAAGCTACAATTATCCCCTTAGTCACCAGACAAAGCAGTAGGTGGCAGAGGGTGATGACTACAGAGGCAACCCCTCTACTGTCAGGCAGCTCCAGGACATCAGGGTCCCCTGGAAGCCACCACACCTGAGTCTGTTACTCAGAGCCCAGAATGGGGAATGGTCATTACTGCTGCTTTTTGCCTCCTGAATCCTGGGGGGCTCAGGGAGGGAGAGAGGCAGAGCCTGCTAGCCTATGACTGTTTTAGGCGTTGCTCTTGATTTGGTCTCAGCCAGCTTTACTGCTCCGAATGTGGATCATGGGATACTTTGTGTCTGTTCAACAAATGTGGATGTGGATGTGTGTGTGGGGTGAATGCATGGATGTATATGTATATATGTGTGTGAATTATATGTATTTGTCATGTATATAATACATATATAAGAATGTTATGGCCGGGCGGTGGTGGCGCACGCCTTTAATCCCAGCACTTGGGAGGCAGAGGCAGGCGGATCACTGTGAGTTCGAGGCCAGCCTGGTCTACAAAGTGAGTCCAGGACAGCCAAGGATACACAGAGAAACCCTGTCTCGAAAAACCAAAAAAAAAAAAGAATGTTATGTGTATTTGTATATATGATATAAATGGTCTATGCATGCATGTATATATAACATATATGTGCCATTATGTGTATTTGTGTAGTAGACATATGCTACATACATGTGTGTAATATATATATATCATATGTATTTGTATGTGACATATATTATGATGTCATAGAAATACATACTTTGTAAGTCATACTAAATATATGAGTTGACAGGAATATGTAGACAAGCATGTGTGGTAGATGTGTATGTAGATGCATGCAATGCACATCATGTAAGTATGTGACGTATGCATGTGTGGCATAAACATGTGTGTGAACACATGTGCCTCATTACAGAGAAAAGGCAGCAGCCACTGCAGCTCCTGGCTCATGACAGTGTGCTATGCTCAGCTCTGCACAAGTGTCTTATTTTTCAGTGTGATGAAAAGAAAGCAAGTGGTTTTTATGGGTGATTTAACTCTACCAGGACAGTTCTTCAGGAGATGCCACCGCTTGTTCTGATCATTTGCCTCAACAGGGAGCTTCCTAGTCATACTGCAGCTGCACACTTAGATTCTTTTGCCCCAAATGAACTCTGCTTCCCTCTAGTCTAGGGAAGGAAGGGTGGATGGCGCTGATCATGAACACCTGTCTGCTGGGTTAGCTGCTTGTTCAGTCAGCATTTAGCCTCAGCCGAATGTCTGCTGGATGTCCTAGGTACTAAGGAGACAACAACATCCATGTGTCTGTGGACTCAACTGTACCACAAAGGTTCTGCAGAAGAAGCCAGTGGGTAGAGTTCTTGCTTAACACATGTGAAGCTCAGAGTTAAATCCCCAGCAATGTATAGTGCTATGGACTTGTCTCCCCCAAAAGGAAGGGAGATGAAGCAGGAGGATCAGGAATTCAATGTCATCTTCTGCTATGTATAGTGAGTTCAAGACAAGCCTGGGTTACATGACAATCTATCTCACACACACACACACACACACACACACACACACACACACACAAAGTCATTGCTCTAAAGACCATCTTAATGCACCCCATGAAGTTGTTTAGAAATACCATGGTTGGAGTCATCCAACAAGACCCAGCTGAGCAGAGGATGGCGGCAGATGTAATTGTCATGGATGCATCTAGAGCACCTGGGAGTAATCCACCCTAGTCCTTTAATTCCAGGCTTGCAGATAAGGAGCCTGGGGGGTTGGAGAGACTCACTCAGCCCTCAGCAGAGTCTACAGGAAGCACAGACTTAGAATGGGCATCGGCGGATGCCAGAGGGCAGTGAGTCTCCTGGTGCCAGCCACCTCTCAGAGGGAGAAGTATGAGGCTGCATTAACTTCCTGGTCCTTAGGGATGCTCCCAGATCTAACATGCTGCACTTTCAGAATAGAATAATAAACTCCATGTGACCCTCATCCCACTTGCTCTCATATTCCCTCTGATGGCAAGAAAGGAGTTGCTTCCTCAAGAATTCTGAGGAGCTTCTAACCCAGTGGTATACAGTCTGTGGGTCTTGACCCCTTTGGCAAATTTCTATCTCCAAAAATATTTACATTACAATTCATAACAGTAGTAAAATTACAGTTATGAAGTAGCAATGTAAATAATTTTATGTGGGGGTTGGGAATCTGCAGGAATCAAGCAGTCAATCTCCCACAGATACTGAGGGAGGACTGCAATTGGTATTTTATTCCCCATCCCAGAGTGAATGAGAATTCTGTAGGAGAAGGGAGGCTGTGGTACTCCTGGGATATTCATGGGCCAGTCAGGGGAGCCCCTCCTCCCTTCTCTCACACATATGCCTGACACCAGCAGCACACAGATCTTTCTAGAAACTGAAGTTCTAGGGACATTTATTCTGTATACCACCTAGGAAGAGTCTCAGGGTAGTTCTGATACCTGTTCTGGGCATAGAACACCAGCAGCTGGCTGGAGACCACTGTACAACCCTGACCCTCCTCATTCTTTGGGCAAACTAGGGACACAAGTAGGACAGAGACAGAGTGTCATGGCCTGTGATCTAGACTCAGAAAGGTTGGGTATCACTTGCATTTCTTCACTTGGCCAGGAATGGGGTCACCAAAATCACAATTTCTAATTGTAATTGTAGTGCTCTGGGAATATTGGGGAACTGGGGGTGGTTTTGATCCGGCGGTCTTCTTCGATCCGGCTGTGACACTGTAACATAAGCTAAATGACATAACCTCTCTGCACCTGGCTTGTCATCTGTCTTTTAAAACATGGCGGATTTCTCTGGCCCTTCTCTAGTTCTTCAGGGTAACAAATGTGTCCTGTTCTCTTACCATAATGACATGAGAGGAAATTAAGGTGGGGGGATGATGAAACTATGTCCTTGTAACATTGGGCAATCTGTAAAAACATACATATATAGAAGGCATTGGGATATATGTTAGCATAAATTAGATGATATCAATGCATATTGCATGTATAGTATGCGAGTTAATTTAAACATAATTTAATTTTAAATGTTTACTAAAATGGAAACTATTCTTTCTTCCTTCTTTCTCTCTTTGCGATGCTAGAGATGAGACTCAAGGCCTTGTAAATGCTAGGAGGTGCCCTCTCACTGACCTACATCCCCAGTGCTTCATAATATGTGAATAATATGCAATATTAGACAGTATTTCTCAACGTTAGGTTAGCTGGAAGATAAAAGTTTTGCATGCAGGAAGGCTTGTCTTACTCCCTACAAGACAATTCAATGAAGGGTCACCGCCGCAGTCAGTGAAGTTAGTTATTGACTGACACAAAGAAGCTGCTCCCTACACTTCAGTTCCTTATCCACAACTGCAGGAAGTCAAAGAAAGAATAAGTCTTTTATACCCAGATCAGGTAGCTAGCACTGGGTTGACTGAAAGATATTTTCTGAAATGCAGATACCATTTTAAAGGTGAATGTATAAAATACACTGTTACTTTTAGGAGGACCACAATTTGTGCATGCACACACACATGGTGTATGTGTGGGGGGGGGATTATTTTCAATGTTGTCATTTTGCACAGACTTTTCCAATCTGCTCTCCATCACTAGACTTTAAGTAAATGCCACGTAATCCACCAAGAAAACCGGTGAACGGCTATCAGAAGCACGAGCTAACATATTGACTGGCTAATCGATCCTTTCCAGGAACAGGGGACAATTCCACCTCCTTACCTTTGACAGAGAATCCCATGCTGTATTTCAGTTACAGCCACAGACCACAGTGGCACCCTGACAAAGGCAGCTGAGATGTGAATGAGCTGTGTGTACTTATTCCACTCTGTTTTAACAGAAGAAAGATGACAACTGACCTCATTACCTACCATAGAATACAGTGACATTCAGGGATGGCCTGATGGCAGTTACCTCAGGGAACTCCAGAGATCCCTTTAGGACAGAGCAAATGTGCCAAGTGGCATCAGTTTATTTTATTATATGTTTCTTTTTCCATTTTTGTTATTTTCTATGACAGCATATATAACAACATTTGGAGTAGTATTTTTCTTTAAAAAAAAAAATGATGATGATGATTTAGGGGCTCCTATCAGCTCTGTGTGAGCATCAGTAAGATGCACCCAATACATAATGACCACAGCTTGAAGCCCCATTCCGACTCTGGAAACCTTCACAATTGACTCCCAGTGAGCTCGAAAGTCTAGGCTACCAGCATGTGTGTTTAGGTCTACACAGTCCTTCAGTGCTTTGATCCAGTGCTGAATTCCCTGTTACCCTCCAGAGTTCAGTAATCAGTAAGAAGAATGGATTTCATAGTGGGCGTTTTCCATACTTTTGTATTTAGAATTCAGGGACAAATTGATATTTTAATAGCATGCAAATCCAGGAAAGTAAAAACATAAATTGTTCATTTTTCCCCTGTCTGAAAGTTCCTATCGGAAACTCCTATATTCCATGCAAAATATTGCTGTTTGGCACACAAGGCCTGATGGTTTCAGGGGAGTATTAGGTGTTTCTCGCCTTCTGATCTAAATGCATCAGGACCACACCTTGAACTTGATGATGCCTTTCATTTCCTGAGTGTCCTGCTGGTGTAGCTCTCTAACACCCTGTGAACATGGGCGGTCAAATTTCCTCCTGGGCAGCACCTCTCTTGCAGACTCCCAGAATGTAGATGTGGAATGAGCTATTCCCAGCCCAAGACTCTCAGGGCTTAGGAAGCAGCTCTGAGAAGCCGGGCCTGAGGGTTCCTGCCAAAGTAGGGAGCCATCAGTTAATCTCTGTAAATGACTACAATTTTGGCAGGTGTCAGCTGGTACAAAAACAACTCACATATTAGAACTTTTTTTTTTTAAATCACTGAGTAATGAGGAGAAATAAAAATAAATAACATCACATGTGTTGGCCACATAGTGGCTTGCCCCAAATGGCTTATTCCTGTTTTGGTTCACAGTGTCCATGTCCCCAAGTTTATAGAGGCCAATACTCCAATAGCCACTCTTCAAAGGCTGGCCAGAGACACCGCAATACCTGATGCTCTGAATTCAGAATGGTCTCATATACACACACAGATCACACACACACACACACACACACACACACACACACACACACACACAC
>CAJQZJ010032218.1:1384144-1403991 GCA_907164525.1 Lophiomys imhausi | reverse complement strand
GGAAGGAAGGAAGGAAGGAAGGAAGGAAGGAAGGAAGGAAGGAAGGAAGGAAGGGCCAGCAGGCCTTGGTGTCCTCTCCCTCTGAGTCCCTATCTCTTGAGCATGAGGTGCTAACACAACCTGCCATCTTAAGGATGGGTACAGGTACCAGCACCATGGTCCCTAAAACAGTGCTATGTTCATAACCTTGATGCACTGTATTGCCCCCAAATACTTAATCAGCCCTTCAAAGAATCACTTACCACTTAAACTGGCACCACCTTTGTAACCCAAAACCACAGTCTAATAGGACCTGGTTTTCAAATTGTTTCAAGACTGTTCCTCAAAGAGCTCTGCCCATAGTCTCAGTCCCCTGTGGACACCTTTTCTGATTACAAGGGAAAATAATTCACTGCAGGGCTTCCTCTCCGTGGCCAAATCGTCCTTCTCTGAGCTGCTGAGGTTCTGGACTTCTCCCTAACACTAATGAATCTGAAAGCTGAACACAGGTGCATTAAATGATGTCCTCAGGACTTTATAAAGTGCTCACTTGTGCACTTTACTTAACAGTGATGTTAAATAGCAGGGGCTTCGAAGGGCACAAATTCATAGCTGCTAAGAAGGGAGAGCACAGCCACAAACTGGCCCAAACTATCTCCTGCATATACTCTAGGACTTTAGCAAGAAGTTTAACCTCTTATAGCCTCTGTCTTCTAGACTGCAAAATGAGAGTAGTAATTAGTTGTTCTTGTGGGTCATCAGGACAAGAAACATAAGGCACAGAATGTCCTCGATGACTGATCACTGTTACAATCCTTTTCAACAACACCTTCTCAGCTGGTTATCTGTGGCTGACACAGCACATGGACCACAAACTTAGTGACTTAAGACAATGAGAATTTATTTTCTCAAAATTGGAGGCTACAAGTCCCAACCTTATCCTCCCACTGAAGGGTGCTTCCTGCTTCCTCTAGTCCTTGCCAGTTCCAGGCCCTTGTCAGATTATGGCTGTTTCTCTCCCTTCTCTTCTCTTCATGTGGCCTTCTCTGTTCTGCCTCTTCCTCTGCTTCTTAAAAGGTCACGTGTCATTGTATTTAGACCCAGGACATTCATGACCGCATCACAGGTCTTTCATATGTTATATATGTAATAGTTCACCCCCTTTGCAAAGAGATTCTGGCCATAGTCTAACAGTTAGAATATGGCCCTGCCTTTTCTGGTGCCACCATTCAATGCCCTAGAAGAGATAGATGTTATCAGAACATTAGCCAGTGAATTCCGGTCAGTCCAATGAGAACATTCCCCTGCCCCTCAGAGAGTAGACCTGGTGTCCAGGCAAAATGAGCTCAAGCCTGTGTGTCCCAGTTTTGTCCTCTGGACACTGGCCTCTCAGCCCTTCATTTGTTGGAGCCATGTCATGAGCTTTTCACTTCATTTCCCAGATAGGAGAGTATAGTTTTTTTCTAGATAGGATCAGCTGTTTCCCAGTGTTTTCTAGAACACCCATACAGATGAAATTAAAGGCTCAACAATGGTGGAAAAGGGATGCTTCCACCCACCCTCCAACCCCCTTTCCTGATATCTAGGGTGCAATGCTAGATCAGAACCCAGGAGGTGTGGATCCTCCTGCACTAGGTTCCAGAATCCAGTGACCACATAGATAACAGCAAGCAGAGAAACACAAAATGCCATGAAGACCAAAGCCAGCCAGTTGGGATGGACTCAAGAATTTGACCTCCCAGATGAAGTCGGCCAGAGCCAGGCATGTGGCTGTTGTTTTGAAGCAGCAAGTGGCTTTAGCACGGAGTACTCTGAAGCAGACACCCATTCTAGGAGGATGGTGATTTACTTTGAGTCCCTCATGCCAAGTCGCAAATCACTTAGAGATAGCCTTTCAAGTTTGGAGTTTTAAGAAAGCATTTTCAGTGGCTGCTGTGGGGTTTTTAAATCAAAGTTTACCAAAAGTTTGGCCCAAGAGAGCAGGGTAAAACTGACGGGAATCGTAGCCCTGGTCACTGAGGAGTTCTCCCAGTGGTGGGCTTTGTAAGCACAGGCCCACTCCAATTTGGTCATTGAAGGTTTCTTCAAACTTGTATGAGCTGAAAGGCTTCACCAAACTGTCTTGTTTCCTTCCAGCTCCTAGAATACCCCATCCTCACTGTCAGGGACTTCATACTGACTACAGGGTGCAGCTTACCTTCTAGACAACAGCCATTAGTGCCTGCTGTCTGTGCTGTTCCACACTTCTTGGCCCCACACAGACTTTATATTATTATTAAACAATTGCCTCCAGAGCAGCAGAATGGCCAATTGTTGTGGAGATTAAAGGCCGGGATCTCAGAAAGGCTGCAAATACAGTGTTCACTGACCAGTCTTGCTTCTCTCCACAGACTTTCCTCCCATAATCCCTCTCTGGCAGGGGACATTCTATGTGTCAATACTGGCGATTCAGTTTCCAGCTACAGTCAATACGACAAACTAATAATGAGAAAAATAGACTAGAACTCACCCTAAAAGCAAACATTGATCAGTCGTGTATGCCCGGCCTCTCCGTGCATGCCTCAGAACAGAGCAAGGAGGAAGTTGGGCAGGGACTGTGCTATTTCCTTGTTCTGTTGACTTCTGTAACCAGGAGATAAAGGGTCTTCAGGCTGAGTTCTAGCTGGCCCAGGCTCCTGCGAGTGGTGCTTACCATCTGAAAAGTAGAGCATTTTAGGAACAAACAGAACCGTGGTCGGGTGCTAGAATGAGCCACTAAGTCACTGGGAGAAGAAGCCAATTTTTCTGACTCAGGTTGAAAGGTCGGAGCCCTGGGCATCATTACTCAGTGTCACCCTCTGGCACTTGCAAGGCTTAGAACCTTCCAGATGTACTTACAAGATGCGGACCATCACTGTCCAATTCTGATCACCATGGATCATGCTCTCATAGTTTTAGAAGGATGAGTATTCATTTTAGGCACAAAACTCCAGTCTTTTCCTCTAAGAGGGAATCATGTGGGTGAGAGGGTTATACACATCCCCTGTCACCCAACAGCTTTGGGGTGGCATGAGAGGACACCAAGTGTGCTCCTAGCCCCTTTGTGCCACATTAATTCTTTCACACAGTCTGACTTGAATCACTGAATTTGGGGCTCCAGGAGTTAACTAGCACAGTGAAACTTATCAAGACTTGGGCACTGCGGTAACCACCGGTCCTGGGGGTGTGGCAGAGGATGTGCTAGAATCATGCTGCTCTGGGGATGAGGAGAGACACCATTGGTGGAATGATAGCAGAACTCGGGGAAGAGAGACCTAAGAGCCAGTGTGCCCATGGCTGCAGCAGCTCGCCCATTAGGACAGTCTCCAGCTTCATAAACTCTCAACTCCCACTTTGGCAGGACTCGTCTTCTCCCTGTAGCTTCTTCACACATTTCCGGTGAGTCATTCCAAGGCCAGATGTGAGGCTCAGAGCTAAATCTTTGCCGTTTCCTCTCTGCATGCTTTGCAGGACTGCCTCGGTGGCTTTAAGAGAACATCTTGAGGCAAAAAGGGACCAAGAACTAATGAGACTGGGAACTGTACTTCTTAGGTTGCTGCTCATTCGAGGGGAGTGAACATGGCTGCTTTCTGAAGTCTCACGGGACGACTACACTGCTCTGGCCACTTTGCTCCATTAGCACATCTCTCTGCTCGTATCAGATGGCAAATTATAGAATGATAAAGTTATTAAAATATCTGTAAAACTCAGTCCAGGCTCAAGGGCATGACTTGGCCTTTCTGCCCATTCAGTGGTTTATTTAGATGTCTCAAGGTCAGTTCATCTTCATTTGTATTTTGCGGTAAACCGCCCACTCCACAGACCAACCGGAATTGTCAAAATTTGAGGATGTGCTTCGATTGGTTTTCCAGCAAGGCTAGTATCTTAAGAATGAGCCCAGAGTTCTTCAGACTTGATCCTACCCCCACCACACCCCTATCCCCACTCTCAATTTAAAAAACGGCAGCGTAGGTGTGTGACAGTGTCTGCTGCTGGATTATTACAAGACTAGTTGAAGCAACAAAGACTATCATAAGGATGCCGTCAGGTTCACGTATTTACCAAAGGTTTATGTTGGTAGAGTGGATTAGGAGTGGTCTGGTTATTGCCCATTTCTAACCACTCTGGCGTAGGTCACAGACAGAGGAAACATCATCTAGAAGGTTCAATTAAGACTTCTCCTTCTGTTTCTACGTTACCTGACACTGCCACCCCTGCCCCATATATATCTTTCTGGGGTAGGATGTGTATGGGGGGGGGACATATGCATATGGCACTCAGAGGATAGCCTCAAGTGTCATTCCTCAGATAACTGCCACATTTGCTCGACACGGGGTCTCTTGTTAGTCTTGAACTTTGCCAAGGAGGTCAGAAGACCAGCAAACTTCAGCGATCCTCCTGTCTCTGTCCCCCATCTCACCATCTGAGATTACAGTCAAGCACCACCTCACCCTGCTTTTTATATGGGTTCTTGAGCTCAAACTGAGGACCTCACACTCGTGGGGAAACACTCCACTGACTCTTTCCATGCCTGGCCCTGCTTTCTACACTGTGCCCTAGGTTTCTTTCTCATACAAGTGATTCACTGGTTGGTCCTAAACATTTTGAGTTTTTCTGGATACAGTATCTTGAAGGAAACGCAGTCACCCCAACACTTTCAGGGAAACTGACAGAGATGTCCCAGGCCCCTCACCCTGCTTCTGATTGGCAGACTTTTGGGGGAGGGCTGATACTTTTTGCTGTGTGATCAAGCTTTGAGAGGCTCTGAACCACCATATGTTGCTAAATGAGAGAACTCATCGCCCAGACATGGATCTGTCTAATTTAATATGATTTTCCATAAATTTCAAAGCATGACTTTGAAATTGAATTTGTGTAAAATTACCGATAGCCAGTCCAGGTGGAAGGGGGAGGAAACCTTGTTATTCCTGTTCCAGCAGCTCTCCTGATTTCTTCATTTGATTCCTTCGCGCCTTGTGGGGAGGGAAAATGAGTGTCTATGTAGAATAGCTCTTACGTCAGACTTACTCCCTGGCTACTCATGGCTTCCTCGGAGGAGGGCACGGGAGCCTGGACATGGCAGGACAAAATGCAAAATCCCCCTGTCCATCCATCCCATCAACCAGCACAGAACTAATCTTCGTACCTGGTCATCAGAAGGGGACCCAGAACAAACCCAGAGGTTCCTAGGAAAAGCCTAACACATTAGGCTAGCCTCATGCAGATCCATAGTGCTTTGGGACTCAAAACCCACAAGGTCCACTTCCTAGTTATATGACCTTGCAGGAAGTGCTTGGGTCCCTGGGCCACTGTCACCATCTGTAAAATGGACGCGATTGTAGTGACTAACTCCCTGATGATGCTCTTGAGGACTGTGTCAGTATGCGTGCGTGTCACATGTCCAGCACAACTGTGTTTTCCCTCTCATTCCCGCACAAAGCCCTCACTGAGGCTGAGAGACATTCTTGCAATAATTCTTAAGAAACGTTCCTGCCATCCCGTAACTGTCATTACAACTGCGCCTCTTGCTGCTGGCTTTGGTGGATCGTCCAGGCACTTCACATCAGGCCTGCCCTGTGAGGTTCACAGCCGCTGTGTGATAATGACCTTCAGATCCTGGTATTCCTCAGATGTGGTGGTAGCTTTGGAGAGAATACAAGAGAATATGATTGGAGTTTTGGTTCCTGGGATAAACTCAAATGGGACAGTCCATAGTAACTAACTCTCCCACAAGACCATATGAGAATACAAAATATCAAGGTTGAAAGGACTCTTAAACTTCTTTGCTTAGGGCCTCTTCCTGACCCCTGCCAACACCCTGAAGAGGGTTCTATTGTTGGCCCCTGTCTATAGCTGAAATCTCATGCCAGTCCTCTTGTATTTAATCCTGTCATATGGGAACAGCTCATTCCCCCAACGCTTGCTCAGCCTTACTCAGCCTTTTCCTGAAATGTGTTTTTGGCTCAGGGAGAGGATAGGATTTAGTTTCTTATCATCCTTTTTTTCTTCTTTTCTTAATGTTGAATTTTATTCTTAAAATAGGGATACTTTTTAAATGACTAAGCCTACACTCTTTCTCATCCTCTTCAGTCCCACCAAGCACTCCCAGCTATGCTAACAGCTGCAGCAAGCTGACAGGTCACTTCCTGAACCCAGGACCCACGTGGGCAGTGGTCAGGGGATGGCCCCTCCCCCTCTCTGCTGCTTTCATGAATTACACAGATTTGCCATGTGTGAATAGCCTAGCTCTTCTGTGTTTTTAATGAACCATCTACAAATGGATTTTTTTTTAACAAAGTTTCATCTCCCTGAGTGATTTTAAGTAAATACCTCTCTCTGCTGATTCCACCGCTGAAGCCCTACCCTTTAAGCCTGTTTTCGGCCACAGCCCAGGCTGTCAGGCCAAGAGGAGGACAGCAAACAGGTGTGTGGGATGACACAGCCACAGCTGTGGGAACGCCAGCCACCCTTGGCAGGCCCCAGGCAGGGAGGGGTGGGAGGTGCAGATTGACAGTCCCCTCAACCCAGGGCAGGATGTTGCTGCCAACCTCATGTCATTCACTCGCAGAACACTGCAGAGCCATTAGAGGGAATGAGCTGGGATCTGGGTCCAGTCAGAGGTGTCCTTGTGACAGCCAACTCTTATGCCCGTAAATTCAGAGTAGGGGGTCCTAACAGTGGCTAGAGTTTGTAAAGGTCGGCCATCATTGTCTCCAAGCTGCCAGGAAACAGGACCCTGCATTGACGGGTGGCTTCTAGCTCCCTTCCTTAACTGAGACAGACGATTCCAGCATCCTGGCTCTCAAATGATATTTACTTAATAGTTAACCAGGTTTCAAGAGAGAATGGGGACTTGACTCCCTTCACTAATTAGCCCTGCAGGCCTGTCATCTCCACATTCACCACCCACGGAGTGTGCTCCTGACAAGTCATGACCGAACTCCCAGGGGACTTGCACTCTGGGCTTGCCTCCTCTACCGTCTGAGAAACACAAGTCTCTAAAGAATATAAGATTAGAGCAATGAAGGGTATGCTGGGAAATGCAAGGGATCCCCTCCAGATCCTAGCATCCAGCGAATTTATCTCCCACCTGTAATGATTTCTCCTGACTTGGACATACTTACGGTGACATTGACTTTGTCAGGGATGATGAGCATCTCAGAGGGCAAAATGTGATGGCCTGCCTGTTCCTAA
Organism: Lophiomys imhausi; assembly: GCA_907164525.1. Taxonomy (NCBI): domain Eukaryota; kingdom Metazoa; phylum Chordata; class Mammalia; order Rodentia; family Muridae; genus Lophiomys; species Lophiomys imhausi. Next base: position 1,396,800 of record CAJQZJ010032218.1, on the reverse strand, counting down.
AATAGATGAGTAATGGCAGCCTGGGGGAGTGGGGGGACAGTGACTTGCTGCAGGTGGCACACACTGTTATCCAGAGTACTTGGCTTTCCTCTCCTGCCTCAATGGCTGGAACACATTCCTAGCATTTGGAAGTGGCACAGAGAACCATCCTGTGGAGTCCCTTCAAAACACCATTCAGGCGAACAAGGGGCTGTTGAGACAAGACAGGGCAAACCCCAATGTGCCTGTGCACACAACTCCACCCGATTTCTCATCTTTATATTATATATTTTTTTAAAAAGTCTCAAATAACCCAAACAGGCAGGGTCTGATCTGCAGACAGTCTGCAGGCACACCTGCCCAAGAAGCTGCCGGCCGGCTGGTCCATCCTCCTCTGATTTATGCCGTGAGTGTTAAGCCTTAAATTGTTGAGTCTCTGGCTGGCTGCAGAGGCATCACTGGAGGGCTGCTGCATGTTTGCAGCTTACATGGCTGGCTCTGGTGCTGGAGGTGTTGGCCGCGGATCAAGGCCAATCTCACACCTGTCTGGGACAATGAGGGCCTTGTCAGAGGCACCTCCAGCCCAGGCTGCTTATTTCTCACATTCAGAACTTGGAGGAGGAGTTGGGAGGAAGGGAGACTGAAGAAGCCAAGGCAAGACTAGGGAAATATTGAGGTCAGCTGACGACTGAATTCTTTTCCTTTCCTGTCTCCTCCTCCTTGCCCACTCCTATTCCCCCAATTTTATAAATTTGTCTATTTAGAAACTAAATAATAATACTAATGTCAACAGTAGCCCTGTTATGAAGAACTTCTTATAGCATAAGAAGAGAGAGGTCTCTTAGACAATCATTTCCAGCTATGCTGGGGCCAGCAGCCCAGTAGAGAGAGGCAAAGTGAAGAAGGGAATAACCTTTAGCCCACCCACCCAGTGCTGGAATCTGAGCTCATCCCCCTTCTCATAGCTACGCCCCTTCTGTTTCTTTCTTTCCCCTGCTGACACTAGTGAGGGAACAGAAATTACAGTGAATCTTTTCCCCATTGTGTATCACTCTGATAAAGTACCAGAATGTCACATTCCAGGCCACCTTGCCTTTCCCACAAGAGAGAGCTGAGCTGGCCATGGGAAGCACATCTGTAAACTCTGCAAAACCAGCTCCTCCAAGACTCTGGCAGCAAGGGGTGCAGGTGCAGGTTGGAACCCTCAAGGTTGCTGTCTCTGAAGGTGTATCAGTCAGTCACAGACTCATTCTCACAGGCGGCAGGCTCAAAACAAGGGTTATGCAAATTGTTCCAGGCATTCTATGATGCAAGAACCCCCTGTATGGAGGCCACATAGGAACCCTTGGTGGCTCTCCCCCACATAACCATCATGCCCTGGGGACTCTGATAGCTCAGCGTGACCTGCCTGGACTTAGGTGCCCATGGCCATCCTCTGACTCACCCAGCAACCCTGTCTCTGCACTTCCTCCTCAGAGGTACTACAGGGGAATGCAACACGCTTAGTTCATGGGCAACTGAGGACTTGGGAGACTTGTCGTTGGGCCCTTCCTTTCTTAACAGTGAATCACTGTGACCGAGCTACTTTGTGCCTCTATGCGGATATCCCCAGAGGGACAGCTGTTCAGGAGCAGCAGAATGGCCACAGCGTACAGAAATAATGACGCAATGACCTCAGTGTGCATTCCACCTGTGTGACTCTGAGTGGCAACGTAAGTGAAGATCCTATGGCTTCCTGCTGGCACCTTGCATTCAGGGAGTCCAGAGACCATTAGAAACCTCCCTCATCCCCATGCCATTGACTGGGCCTACTAGGTCTGACCAAGAGCGCCATGGCTGAAGAAGCCATTAATCCCTTTCAAGCCAACTGAAGGCCAAAGACTTGGCATCCAGAGACTGTTTTCACTGCCCATTTTAAATCCCTTCCTCAAGCAATGCCTCCCTGTGTTCCAGACCACAAGGGGCTCTCCATTGCTCCCTAGCCCATTCAAGCTCTGATATGACCCATACCCAGGCAGAGGGACAGGAAGGAGACGGAGGTACTAAGTGGACATGAACTACTAATTTCTTAACTGCCTTCCTCTCTGGCCAGTGGATACTTATGGCCAGTCCTGTTCCCTTCCCTACCCCTTCCCCATATCCTCCCATTCTTCAGCACACCCTCTTTTTCCCAAGGACCAAAAAGAATCCTCTTCCCAATCTTAGATAAGCCTGATACTGTACCATCTCCCCATGTCTGTTCTCTGTTTATATGAGAGAGATTGTTGGGGCATGCCCTTTCCCTCACTGTCCTGGGTGAGATGTTTTCCTATGCTGCAGCACAATCAACAATGGCAGCCTGCTAGCAGGCCGAGGGGCTCAATGTGCTCCAGCACCTCCTCCCACATACACCTGAGCTCTGAGACCCACCGAACAGTAGTCAGCAGAGGCCCAAGTGGCCCTGAACCCTCCCTCTCCCTCTCCCTCTCCCTCTCCCTCTCCCTCTCCCTCTCCCTCTCTCTCTTCTGGGTCCTCAGGAGTCCAGGTCTTGAGGTACAGTAGCCAGTGGCAGTCCCTGTAGAAGCATTTTTCTGATCTTAGGAACACAGGTCAAAGTGTGGCATTTGTGAGGCTGAATCCTATTTCAAAGTTCCAGGCAGGAAATAATGTGTGGAGGAAAATGGCAAACTCCCTTTGCCTCTTGACATTCTGGCCCATAATTCTCCATGGCTGTGTTCACAATGGCAGACACACTCTTGGATACCTGCCCCCCATGCAGTTCCTAGCCTCACACCAAATATCCTCCCTGTCCCATCTTCCTTCCTCTGCAGACATCTCAGTCTCACCCAAGGCAGCCTTCCACATATCTGAACCTGCTTTGCATGCTTAATTAGATCCCTAGACCCTGAAATAAGATGTCTTATTTACCCACAACTTCCTAGGGGTCCGAGCCCCTGCCACACTGCTCCCTCTTCATACAGGCCCGGTTCCTGCTTCCTGCCCTTCAGGGGTGTGTGTCTGTTGCTTCCTTCCCAGACCACATTCCTAGATTCTCCTTCAAATCCATCCTTTGAAACTCTTTATTTAGCTTTCTACCCCTCTTGCCTTTTACCCTAATAAAGACTTTTTTCCAGGGCTAGGGCTGTAGCTCAGTTGGAGTAGTCCTTCCCTAGCATGTGTGAGCCCTAGATTCAATCCTTAGCACTGCCTGTACTGGGTATAATGGTACACATCTGTAATCCCACCATTTAGGAGGTGGAGGCAAGAGGATAGGAAGCTTATGGTCATTCTCAGCTACATAACAAGTTCAAGGCTAGTCTGACCACAAGAAATCTTTTCTTTAAAATTAATTGACCCATTGCCAGGTCAGGTGGCTTTAGAGCCCCATCCCCAGCTTCTGGTGACTTTCTGTATGTCTCCCACCAATCAGGGAAGCCAGGGATGCCTACCTAGCCTTGTCCTTTCTCTGACCACACACAGGATAGTGCTCACCAGACAGACAGAAACCCACTCTCACCTGGCTGTCTTTCTACCTACCATCTTTGTGAAAGTGTCAGCTTATGGTCCCGAAGAGGAAGCCCCCTGGCCCACTCTTTCCCTTTGGGATACATCTTTGCTGGGTGCTTTTGGAAACTCTTTTGTTCAAATCAAGGGGAAAGTGCTTTGGATAAGCTGCTGTAATTTTGTGATTTTTTTTTTAAGAAGACAGGAAGTTCCTGTTTTTTGTTTTGTTTTTTTAAGAAAGGTTGTTCACTTCCAAAGAACCAAGTTACAGAGCCAATCAGTCATGGAATGGCTTCTGGATTTTTTCCCCCAAGGTTGTACACAGTATATATGAGAAAGAAAGAATGAAAAAAAAAAACCCTACTAAACCAATGAGAGAGATAGTCAGCAAACACAAAGGGAGATATTATAATCGGCTTTTGTTGGTGCCTGCGTCTTCTTGTTGAAAAACAGAAAGACCCTGAGGTGCTGGGGTGCGGACAGAAGCTGATGTTATCAGCCCCCAGAAATCCTGCCTGGAGTCCAGTGGCAGGCAGGATCCAAAGCTCCCAGGGACCACAGTGACTGGTCCTGCTCAGTACAAACGGTGCTTTCAGTCTCTGGTAAACAGCCCGTGCCTCAGGGCTCAAATCCTTCAAAAGTTTGCCTAGGTAATTGCGTTTCATTGCTGTCTGGCCTGCGCTCATCAGTCTAATCTGGAGGTTCAGACAGCCAGGCCAAAGCTTGCGAGACTGGAGGGGAACTAGCCTGTGAATCTAATCCACTTGAAAGACAGACTAATACAAGTGCGGCTAACTCATTATTTTAAGTGATGTGAACAGAAAGAGTACGGCGCTTTCCATAAAAGGGTTTCAAGTCAGCGCCCTGCAGTGGCTTGGCAGCTTAAAGCCATTAGAAGAAAAGGCAAAGGGTGACAACATGACCCCCTCCCCCCAGTTGTTGTCTCCTTGTTTTAGGAAGCCTGGCTCCCCCGTCACCACTCTAGAATGGTCTTTTCCTGTCCTGCCCTTGATTTTGGACTGTTTTTGAATTATGCTAGCAAAAGACACCAACTTTTATTTGAGATCCCTGCGTGGTTACAAAAGGAGACAGCAATATAAGAGAGAAATCTGAGGGAACCCTAAAAGCTCTGAGTACTCCCAGAGCTGTAAACAGGAAGAGCTACCTTCCCCGGTGCCCATCCCACCAACGCACTGGCAGTGATTTGAATAGTGTTTGAAGTGTGAGCCTTCACATTTTGCCAGTATATGGTCACTAGATAGGAGGAGGGGTGTTTTCCCATAGTCTTATGGAAGTAACAGGTCTACAATTAGCCAGGAGAGCTGCCTTTTTCCTACCACTAGCCTTCTGTGGGGAACAGAAAGAGTCCCTTGGACTTCAGCTTTCTCTGAGTTGGGGCTGGCACAGTTTCTGGAGCTGCTTTCTGCTCCATCATTCCATGAGACTTTGGAATGAGACCTCAGAACTGTTGACAGCAATGTGCATCATTATCTAGTTACATGCAACTCATGCCCAGGAAGCCCAGAAGAGGCAAGTGCTGGCCTGTCCCTTCCAAGGGACAGTGGTCAAAGCCAGTGGTCATCAGGAGCAATCTTGTTGGTCATTTACACCTGTGGCTCCTCCAGGGCTGGACTCAGTCAGTGCTAAGTCTGGTCCAGCCCCGAGTATGTCAGAAAGCAGTTGTTCCAAACTCTAGTGTGGAGAGAGAATTCTCCTTAGGTACAGCCTAACCACAGCTGCTTCCACATCACTCACCTCAGCTCTTTGTGTTCCACTGAAGCTACAGTGCCATCTTACATCTCTCGAAATCAGAGCAGCCCCTAGTAGTCACATTCTCTGCCTTGTCACTGAAGTTGGCCAAACTACCCTATCAGTGTGACCCTCCATGTATCAGGCACTGGGAGCTGAACCATTCTTTCATGGGACCCTCTTGCACACGATACCAAGCAGCACCTCTGGTCTCTACCCATTAAATCCTTGTCCCTTTCCTGACTCTAATCAAGACAAGCCTGTTTCCTGACATTGCTAAAAATCCTCCAGAGGAGAGTCCCCTATTGGTTGAGACCAGCCTGGAAAAGTCCTAAGTGTTTAGTCCACATGTAAGACATCAACGTGCAAACCAGAAGTGAGCTGAGTGTGCATCTGTGGACCACCACTGACTCGGGGTCTCCGGTGCCTCTTTCCTCCACTGGCCACTCCCTTTGCGTAAGCAACTGTTTCGTACTGCCCGCTATCTCAGCCTGAGTCCAAGCCACTAAAAACCTATCCCTTTTGTGTGAAAGGCTGCCTTGACCTTGTAAATCAAAGGAGCTCTCTCGAGGGAGGTTCCCCACTGCTGGGCTCAGTTCACAGTATCATCTTTCTCAGGGTGACCTCATCTATTCAAGTATGAAGGTTGTATTTGAAATGCCATTTACTTTCCCTAAGTCAATAAATGAAGCTGTGAGTCTTTAGATCATCAGAGGTCTGCTTATTACCAAGAGTTTTCACTCCGTATGGGTATGGTTTTTTTTTTTCTTTGAGATCTGTGTTAGAGTTTAAAAGAATTCTGGCAGATTTCCGTTTGCCTTTCTGAATCAGAGCACGGGGTGGAATTCCTCTGCGAGTGGAGACTGCCCCCAGATGAGTCTGCCTTTATTAGTTTATGTCTTTTGTTCGGAGCACCAGGGATTAGTTTATGAAAGCGCACATGGCTCTTATCTTCAAAGCTCTCCTCTGTACAGCAGACTTCACCTCACCAACTCAAGTTATTAATCTATCGCAATCCCAATTAGTTCACATCAAGGTCAGTTACTTAGGGTGCGCAAAAGGACTGCAAACATAAGTGAGCGAGTCCCCTCCTCTAGTTCTCCCATGGAAATGAGAGAGGGACTACAGCAGGGAAACTGAGAACCAAGAACTATCTGGTTCCTCGGTGGTTTAGAGTGGAGAAAGCTTGAGTAGAAATGTGCGACCCCAGTGGGGAGGGAAGGGCCTCAGCCCTGACTTCCCAACCCTATTCTTGGAGAGTATTTGAGTAATTTAGTGATCTCTGGGACACGGAGCTGTGTCTGAGGACATTAGATGGGTATGGAGGAGCTGCTTTGTAAAAGCTCACGGTGCATGGCAAACAGCACTCCTCCTAAAGACATGTCTGTGCAAGATGGGCTGGAGTTCGTGGATCCATAGGATGGGTCATCCCAGTTCAGGAATGAAGGCCAGCTCTGGGATCCTAGCCACATGTCCCACGGTCTCTTTGAGGCCACCAGCAGGGAGGCTGGTATGGAATTTGAGGGTTACATCTCTCCACCTGGAGGACAAGACCCTTCCGTATGCATGAGAATACACTTCTCAGATCTACCATTATTTCTAGCACAGTGGAGAGGCCATGGAAGACCAGATGGGAGCACAGTGTTCAATGCCCATTGTGCCGTACAATCAGATGGAACAGTTCTTGTGAAAGGATGGATGTGGTGGAACAACCCAGACAAGAACAGCCAGGGATCACGAAAGGCTGATTCTTCTCATCAGGCAGAACCTGGCCTTGTTTGTTAGATTCTTCTGATGCAGGGACAGATGGGTGCATAGTCTGGCTAGACGATGAGTTAAGGCGGGGAAGGAATGCCCCACCCCCACCCCCAACTCGCCACAGTGCTAGCTAGTCTCCTGGCTTCGCTTCAGGGAAACGATTCTTAGAGCCCAAGTCTGGTACGTAGAAAAGGGGAAAAAAAATGTTAGTTGCTAGGGTTCAGGCAGGAGAGAACAGTCATGTAGGACCAGACTAGAACTTCCCCCCTTCCTTACCAAGCATGAGGAGAACATGGGGGTAGACTAACTGGATTTCTCTAGTAGGCATTTACCAAAGGAGGCTAGGCACTTCATCTTTGGGGAATTTTTCTATTTCCCTGTGTCGGAATTTCTTATGTGAGTTAGGAGTGTGGAATGAAAGCTCTTAAAGAACAACCCTTTGACATGACTCACACCTCAGAAGACAAAGAACAAAGAATCCATGACTTGCAGCCCAGCTTTCAGATCCTGTGTCCTGGGAGACACATGCCACCCTGCCATGAGCCTGTGCTCTGCACAGCAGATACAGACTCCCTCTGGGGCTGTGCTGCTCAGCAGGAGGCGGTGTTTGCACTGTGCCTCTTAGCTGGCACACTTGGCCACCGGAACCACACACACATGGTGGTGGAAACCACAGTTTGCACCCTGGAACTCTGGCTGGCTGAGGCAAGTCTCATTCCTGGTAGCCCTGCGGGGCCTCCGCTGTGTGGAGCACTCGCAGTGTGGATGAGAGATCTCTGCTGGGCAACAGCCAGGCAGTCCTCACTCTGGGCACTGTTACCATTCCCTGAAAGGGTGGCAAGGGGAGACTGCCTTGTCTCCTTGGACCAGTTCAGTAGTACAAACGCTGGGAAGGATCAAGATAAGATCCCATGTCACCTTTCCAGTAACCTCACAGGCTGATGCAATGACCCCTCCTCACATGTGAGAGGAGTGTCCCCAGGGAGCAAGCCACTTGCCTCAACAGTAACAGGCCAACTGATGTCTCCATCACAATCATGCCCTTGCTTTACTGTTGCCCAAGCACTATTGGTTTTGGGGTACAGGACAGCACAGTGGTGATGTACCCAAATCATAGGGGTTTCCACAAGCCCTAGCACAGCTAAGCACCCTGTTTTGTTTTGGGGTGTACTTTAGAGGATATTGCCTTGGATCTTCTTTTCTGTCCCCACAAACATGAATTCCCTTCAGACTCTGTGGTATAAACCCATAATCTCTTCCTAAGGTCCAGTAAGAATCCATCAGGACTCTGGTCATAGGAGCACAGGGCAGCAGAGCCAAAGTTCTGGCCTTCAAGCTACCTTAGCAATTTCCAAGCAATTCTAAAACTTGACAAAAGTAATTACAGTGCTAGAGCAAAAAGTTAAGGCCAGGAGTGCATGCAGAGAAGACAGGAGGGGTCAGGATGCTGGGGTGGAGGGCCCCTCTGCTCTCCCACCTGAGAGTGTGCTGACAGCCCTCAGCACAGAGATCAGGGTAGTGGTGATCCCCAGAGGAAGCAAGGCTGCCAGATGGAATGACAGAGTCTGGAGGAGGCCAGATTTCATTCTAGGCTGGATCCCGGAGCTTTAAATTCTCTAGTACTGACATCGTATGGATAGCGGATCTGTCATCACCACCTTCTGCCGCTCCTTTCTTGGTGCCTACGATCATCCTAAGGCATTATAAGGACCCTCATAAAGTCTCAGCCACTCACTTAATGCGATCTGCCCAAGGGACAGCTCTTGCTGCATCCAGTTCTCAGCGGAAGACAGTTGGTGCTTCTCTGGGACAGCCTGGAGACCCAGCACAGCATAGAGGGAGACTGGACAGAACGAGCGGCCTTCGACCGCCAGTCTGGACCACCTCAACCACCCCGGCCTGAGTCACACGAGTCAGGTCTGCAGTGTGGGCTGCTGACACTGAGCTGTCCCAAATGTTCTACTCTGTGAGAGGTTCTCCTGCTCACAGCTTCCCACACGAGGCGCCAACAACTTCTCTTCTGAGGGTCCTCTTGCTCCATATCGAGGGCTGAGCCCCAAGCTGCAAAGCTACCTGGGACTCCCCAGCCTGACACTGACTTTCTCCCTCACCCCATACTAGGAAAGAGTAAAGAGAACTAAAAAGGACCCCTGGGGTTCAGGGGAAAAAACATCTTTTTACCCTTAGCCTTTCGAGACTGCATAGAAGAGAAAAAACAATGTAGGAAAGGAGAATTCAGCAGGTGCTCATAGGATTGGCACCTGCCACATGACAGGATTTTAACCACCCTCACTATAGGCTCCTCCAGGCCAAAGAAACATAAGTGGAGGTCAGAGATGCAGAAAATGTGGGTGCAGACAAATCCTTAAAGGTGAGAAATCTGGAGGTGGTAGAGCTTTAACAAACTTTAGTGAAATATGTTATCTGCAGGAAAAGACATGGCAGACGCCAGACAGAGCCTTTTGTACCCTGAGAACCATGGTCCCTCTACTGTCTGGACACCAAAGGCCACTCTCTGTCCACAGAGGAGGCACAGTGCCAACGGAGAATGAGACATGTTATGAAAACACTGTCTTTTCTAGAAGCCAGTGACTTACACCTGAACCCTTGCACAGGGAGGACTCTGCTAAATACAGAGCCCTTTCCAGACGTGTCTCAGACTGATCTGGCTGAGGGGAGCGGCCTCGTGGTGAGGGCTGGACTATTTCCCCTGGGAACTGTCTGGCAGCTCTAATGAGGGATAGCACTTTGCATTTATAGAGGGGCTTTCATCTGTGGATCTCAAAGCCATACCACAAACATTAATTAACCCTCACACCTGTGAGGCAGGTGAGTCTGGTTATACACCCCCCCCCCATTTTAAAAGATGAGGAAACAGAGGTTTGAGAGGAAAAGGGTTCTGAGCCACCGGGGTTAGGAGTAGCCCTGGTGTCAGGAACAAGCATTTCAGACCACAAAGTCAGGACGCCTCCCTGGGCTGAATAAGGAATTTGGGTACCAGAAGGAGTGGTGAAGATGAAGCCACAAAACTCCTTCCTACCCCCAGGGAGCCTGTCACCTCCTGGGTCCCCTTAGCCCCTGAAGGCCTTTGAAACACCATACCCAGGCAGGTCTCTGCCCTGGCTCAGTCTGGATGCCTTCCTCAAAGTATCTGCTGGAACTATGGATGCAGCAGAGCTGCACATGACTAACCAGACTGTCTGCAGCCAGGGGAGACAAATGGTTGGCAAATCCCAGGGCTCTTTCACAACCCCTCTTTTCTTCCAGGATCCAGAGCTGGTGGGAACTGACTCATGTTATCATGGGTTCTCACTGATATGCTTAGGCAATGCTAATCCAACACTGGCTACCTGAGGGGACTGTGGGCGACTGCTATTCTGACTTCTGGTGCTGCTGTGGATTTACTGTCTACTGCAGAAGCCAGAAGAAACACTGCTCAAAACTACTAGATGCTTCAGAGAAATAGTCCTTCAGACAGAGTCACCTGCCCAACAGCAGGGCTGGGAGAGCTGACATTGCCCTACTTGAGATGGGGGGAATAGCTTCCAGGCGTCTGGGGGCACACTTCTTCCCTATACAAGGTAGCCTGGGTCTTTCTTCACAAGGGTCCCAGATGAGAAGATGCAGACCTCCCCTGGGGCTCGCCCTGACACAGCGCCCTGGAAACTGACTCACATCTCTGAATCCTGACTCACATCCTGTTGTGTGCTCCGAGGCGTCCAAGAGGGCATTACACCAGCTACCCATGACCGAGGTGCACTGGGAGGGCGCCCTGGGAATGACTCTGCCTTCTCCCTTGCAGAAAGAGGGGGAGTCTTTCTAAGGAGAAACCCAGAACAGGCCCCTGGGTTTACACATTCACGGAATAGCTTCTACTCTTTAGACAGCAGGTAGCCCTACAGTGGATGGGACACTTTATTTTTAATGTATCAAAGGTGACTGAAAGATTTGATGTTTTGGAGATGTCTGCCTAATAATCAAGGAAATTACCCCAGATCCTCTAGTGCCATGGGAAACCCAGGCTGTGAGGCCAGGTGCTAGGGCCACCAGAGGCTCATGTGGATAAGGCTGATGCCCCTGCCTGGAGAGGGCACAAAGATGAATCGGGCTGCTTTGGATTTTTAAAGCAGTGGTGTTTGTTCTTCTGATTATCTGTAGTCAGTTTCATTGACCTGCGTTAGATATTGTTACTTCTCTTTGCCTTGGGTTTGGAGTGTTCTTTCCCTGTCTCCTTTCATACGCTTTAGTTATTGATGTTGGATCTTTCCTTTCAAATGTGTTTTCAGCACCAGAAATTTGCCTTCCAATGCTGCCTTGACTCTACTCCCTAAATGTTGCTGTTTGTTTTCATTTTCATTTTCAATAAGTGACAAATATTTTAAGTATCTTTTGAGATCTCTTATTTGGTCCAGAGGGCATTTACAGGTAATCTCCAGTTTCTGAGGACTTCCCAACAATCTGTTACTGTTTTTTGTTCTGTTTTGTTTTGTTTGTTTTTAGTTTAAGTCTTTGTGGCCTGAGAAAATACTTTGTATGATTATGATCAAGTAGTACTTGATACTACTTTGTATGATTTAAGATCAACTAGTATTTCATGGCCTCAAATGTAGTCTGCCTTAGTGAGTGCTCTGTGTGGAGTGGTGTATAGGTGTTTGTTAGGGCAAGTTGATACTGTCCAGGTCAGCAGAGTCTGAATTTCTACTTGCATGATCTATCAGTGACTGAAAGAGGGATGCTCAAGTCTCCAGCCGTAATGATGGGTCTGTCTGTTCTTCCTTCTTTTTCAGTTAGTTTTTCCCTCAAGTCTCTTCACACTGGTTGTTCAGTGGACACCTGTTAAGGAATATATATTAGTTTGCCGTATCGTCATCATACAACTCATCTCTTATCCTTGAAAATCTCCATCTTCAATTAGCTTTGTATAAAACTAATACAGCAACTTGGGCTTTCTTTAGATTGACGTGGCCATGATTTCTCTCCACCCCTTTATGCTTAACCTATTTGAGTCTGTATTTAAATGAGCCATTTGTATGCGTCAGGTAGTTAAGTTTTATTTGTAGCTTGTTCTGACCACCTCTGTGGTAGATTTAGACAATTCACATTTAAACTGTTTATAGAAACAGCTGGATTATTATCTGCCATGATTTTTAACCTTTATGTCTGTTGCACATGGTTCTTCAGCCCACCCACTGCTTTCCTGCCTCCTCTCACTGTAACTAAACATTTTATATGATTTTACTTTAGCTCATGTATTTGCATATCAAGTAGGCTTTTTAAAAAATCACTTTGTGGGGCTGGAGAGATGGGTCAGAGATTAAAAGCACTGGCTGTTCTTCCAGTGAACCTGCGTTTGATTCCTCACACCCACTGATGGCTAAAGGCCGTCTGTTAACTCCAATCCCAGGGAAATCCAGCACCTCTTCTGGCCTCCATAGACACCGCAAGCATGAGGTGTGCAGATAGGCATGCAGGTGAAACACCCATGCACATAAGATATATCAATCAATAAATAAAGTACTTTTTAAATTGCTTTAATAATTGTTCTAGAGTTCAAAAATTAAGCCCACACTCAATGTTATTCATTAATTGTTATGTTACTTCTTTTAAAAACTTTTTGCATTTTTTAATTTAGAGTGTGTATGTGTGTGTGTGTGTGTGTGTGTGTGTGTGTGTGTGTGTGTGTGTGT
>CAJQZJ010032218.1:1368653-1378814 GCA_907164525.1 Lophiomys imhausi | reverse complement strand
TGTGTGTGTGTGTATGAAAGGAAGGTTATTTTTATCAAATAAAAATCTCCCCAAATCCAACATGAACTGTATTTCAGTACCTTTAAGGGGAACATTCATACAATGGAGGCATCAAATACTTGGATTCTAGTGGGTTCATTAGATACAAGTGAACATGCTATGTACATGCATGTATAACTATTTACGTAATAGTTAATAATTATCATAATAAGACCTTTTCGTTTTAAAACCCTGCCCCACTCCATCTATCACCAACATCCCCCTGTCTCTCTGTAGATGCGAGGCAGATCCAGCCGTCCCCACCGTGGTCCTATGATCAGTCCTACCAGTACCTGGGCTCCATCACCTCCTCTTCTGTGCACCCAGCAACACCCATTTCACCCGGTCGGGCCAGCGGCATGACGAGCCTCTCTGCAGAGCTTTCCAGTCGACTCTCAAGTAAGCTGTGTGGAAACATATCTGCTGAGGGGCTGGAGGGGAAGGTTTGGAAGACTAGAGGAGGCTCAGGAAAGGGGCTGGCAGGACACGACTAACAGACCCAGAAGGGTTCAAAGACAGTGTCCTGCCTCTGCCCTGGTCCCAGGCCCGAGCACCAATCTTTCCTGACATGATAAGAGATGGTGGATGACAAGCAGAGATGCCTTAGACAGGCCATCTCTTCGGCATTTGGGGTTTGTTCCTGTCTGCTGGGAAAAACTGGTGGCCAAGGGCTCCTGTCCTGAAAGGTCAAAGCAGCCTAGGGATTTTGTACCTTTGACAATGAAATCAACATCCCCACTGGAATCTAGGCCATGGCTGTTCTTTCCAGTGGTGGTGAATTTTCACGGGTCCCTGTGTACGGCACAATGGGGTACATATTGGAATAGGAAAAAAATTTTTCCCCAAGATAAACATTCCCAGCTAAAAGCTGGTGCAGACTGAGGTTAGAAACGAGGTAGAAAGCTCAGGTGTCATGGTTAGCATAATTGTTGTTAATACGAGCTCATTAAATATTAGTCATTTAACCTGTGAACCCTTTGGGCTTGGCACTCACCTTCGCTCCTGGGCAGGGAAATCAGAGTTACAGAGGGAAAGAAATTCCTTTGTTGAAGGCAAAAGAAGAAACTTACTGTTTGGGGCTTTGAAATTGGAGCCGAACCAAACCGTGAAACACTTCAGAGAGCTTCACCCTTTGGAGGCCTGAGAAGGCAGTTGCATGTGTGTGGGGGAGGGGCGGGTTTTGCTTCTGGGCCGTTGAAGGTGGATTAGAGCAGGTGAGGGGGCAGGCAGAAGGGCAGAGGAGTGGGGACTACCACTTTAAATATTGTGAAAGACTGTGTTTCCAGACAGCCAGGATTGCTCAAGATTGTGCCAGCCGGCCAGCTGCTCCAGCACAATCACCCTCAATTCATCCAGTTCCCAATAGTATAGCCTGCCTTCCCCCAGCAACCGTGTTTGTCTCCATCATGTCTTGTTCTGGGGGGCTAACCTCTGCACCAGGCAATAGTGAGAAACACCCTTGACCTCTAGATACCAGTTGCTAATACCCCTGTCTGTCCATTAGAAATGTCTCCAGGCCTGGGGACTGGCTTGGTTGGTAATGCCCTTGCCTTGCAAACATAAGGACCAGGTATGACCCCCAGAACCCAGGTATAAAAGCAAAGCTTGGTGGTACAGGCTTCTCAGCCCAGCCTTCAAGGCTTACTGCCAGGCTTCCAGGGCACCCGGACTGGTTTAATCAGAGAGCTCCAGCTCCAAGGCACAAGTGTCTGCACACAAGGGTGCTCATAAACGAGCACTCACAACTCTCCGCACCTCCACTCCCACAAATGCAAACTCAAAGAACATGTCATAGAAATTGCCACGTGTCTCATCTGGGGACAGTGAGAACCTGTAACCTCAACTAGCCCCCTGACTGAAATACGGAAGCCAGCTTACTCTGTTTTCTCCTGACTTTAGGCCATCAGTGCCAACATTTCCATGGCAGCTGATAGTCTATGGATTTAAGAGGGTAACATAGGAATTACGGCATTTGTTCAGCTGGCTGTGTAAAAGCTCCCCCCCCCCCCGACTGGGGACAGAGTTTGATTCCCGTGGCACCTGTCAACTTTCACAGATTCCTCTCCGTGACACTGCACTGTTCATGGCCATCTTAAACACTTACTGTTTTCCCTGGAAACGTCCCCAGTGTGGGTCCATCCCTTGAAATTTATTACAGAAGTCTTTTAGCTTGGTCACCATCTAAAACGGGCAGCTAGGGCCAGCTCCTCCAGCTGACCAGTGATCACATGTTAAGAGTGGCGTTTAATACTTTTCATTCAGTCTTTGAGAATTACATACATGGATACCACACATTTGATCATTTTCCTCCCCTTCAACTTCCCCATAGCGTCTCCCTCAAAACTTAATGTCCTTTAAAAAGTTTCCATTCAATCAAGTGCAGTCAGTGCTGCCCATAGACACATGGGTGTAGAGACATTCACTGCGACACAGGCAATTAGCAGCCACTGTCACCCAAAATAAAAGAAGAAACACATCCAAATCACAGCTATGTTCCCAATGATCTGGATTTGGATTTCAACAACACAAACTAGAAGGGAGCTTTACAGCACAGGGATGTGAGCAAAACCACGTCAGGACCCAAAAGTGACCCTCTCTGCCCAGTAGGGAAGACCAGAGAATAATAAATGAGCTTTCGTGAGTGGCAGAGAACAGGCACAGGAGAGTGAGCTTCAGCTTGGCAAAATTCCCACTAGAAATCAAGCCCTGAGCACAGGCCTCAGAGGCCTCAAGAGTGTCATCATAAACCTGGGCCAGGAGAGGGTTGGGATCCATGACCGGAAGTGGCTTGCCAGGCCCACAGCGTGGGAACTTCACCCCTCTGTGGCCAAGGTGCCCTGTGCTGGCCCTTCTGGTTGCTTCCCCCAGCCACACCGGCCTTCCTCAGTACAGCCAGCCGACCTGGGCTGTCTCTGTCCCATGCAGACAGACTCCACACCTTGTCTGAAAGAAATTGTCATATGAAGGTTTCCCTTTCTTCTTTCCTTTTGTTTTTTAAACCCCCTTCTTTTTATTTTTGTTAATTAATGTTTAGCTGCTAACCTTGGCGACAGACATTAGTTGCTTTTGAGGCAGCCATTATCTGCTCAGGTTGTTTAATCCTTTGGGGGCAGCCGGAGGGGCCTGGAGTGGGACTGTTTTCATCCTTGTCACACTTTAGAGCCAAGACTAGCTCTGTCAGGGCAGACATTTAGCCCAATCGGAGGAGAAACACTTCCAGTGAAAACACCTGAACCTTCTAATCCTCAGACTTCCTACTTTTAAAAATCTCCCTGAGTGAGGGAGGGGCGGGGGTCAGTGTCGATAGTGAGTGGGGGTGAGGGGAGGGGAGGCCAGCCTAAGGAGCTGTAGCCTGAGGGTGGGTAAATTCTGTGTGACTGGTGATTTGTAATAAGAGAGATCAGACTGGATTTAAAAACGAAAGCAAGTGAGGCTGGAGAGATGGCTCAGCGGCTAAGAGTCTTTGCTGTTCCTCTAGGGGACCTGAGTTTGCTTTCCAGGCCCCACATTAGCTGGGTCACAGCTGCCTTAACTCCATCTCCAGGGCAACTCCTCCTTCCTCCAGCATCTGAACGTGTGCAAACACCCACCCACCCACCTGAACATTCACAAACAAATAATTGAAAATAAAATATTGCAAATGAAAAGAAGCATTTGAATAGAGCACTCGAGCATGTCTGGAGGGCCTTTTTATTACAAAGTGTGTAAAAATGAAGCAGGGAGGGATGGGGGGAGGACGAGGGAGAGGGAGGGACAGAGAACTTGACCTCCTGTAGAAAGATGCCACACTATCTCAGATCTTCCACATACTCTGCCCCCAGCAGCTGAGACTGTAACATTACTCCTGGGCTTATGCCCATGACAAATCACGGGCTCACTCAGGATTCCAGTAACTTGGTACCATCACCACATTTCCATGTAGTAACTGGAGTAGACTGGTAGAGCATGTTCAGACATGGCTGTGAAACGGGGTGACCTTTCATTCATTTTTTCCAGTGGATTCACCTTTTTGTCTCAGGGCAAATGAAGCAAGAGGGGTAATGGGCAGTCATTTGTTTGTCAGGAGCATTGCATCAGATGACAACAAATTGATTGTATTTGCCTAATTCTCTCCCTCCTACCTAAGCTTCTCCCCACACTGTATAAATCTAACTGGAGAAAAAAAATGGAGTAAAGCTTCCTGTTAACTCTCAAACATGTCATGGCTCTCTGTGAAAGCAAAACATGTGACATAGAAAACATGTGACATAGAGCTTGCTCACACGTGGCCCCCTGAGGGGGCAGGGATGACTCCTGTGGAATGAGGTGTGGCCAGCTGGAGAAGCAGGGAGAGGGCACCAGGGCCAGGGCAGTCCCAGAACCACTGTCCCTTTACAGCCTTTTCCCTGCCCACATGTCTGACTCGCTTTGAAAAGATTAACAGGAGTGTTTGTTTGAAAGTCAGACTCCTGGTTTCCTCATTAGTAGAGGGATTTTCTGCAGACTTCGGCTGTTCCTATAAACTCTAATTACCTCTCTGATGAGGGGTCTATTTGTCTCACATTCACCCCAAATGTACACAAGAGTTCCTTTTGTAAAATTGTGTTAGAGTCATAAAAGATTATTGAGAGAGGCGGGGAGAGGGAGAAGCAAGAACACAAACACTAGCTGTCCACACTGGAATAATAGGCTTGGAATAGAAGGAAGTTGATCTCAACCCATGCCTTCCAAAACCAGATTAATCCACCCGGGTAGCTTTCCTTTCAAAGACACCTTTCGGCTTCCCTGTCATTTCTCTCTAGCAGGCCAACTCAAATGGGTCCAGACAACATGCCGGCAGAGCTTAAGGTTAGCCTGCCGTTAATTGAGAATTTAGCATTTTGAGTGTTTAGTTCCTGCCCCTGCTCTGTGTGGCTGGTGTCTTCTAGTGGTGCCAATGTGATGATTCAAGGCCTGCTCTCATTCTGAGGGACACAAGCTACCCCCAACACCATCCTAATTCACAGTAGTGGCTCTCAGCAGGGGCAAATGTGTGTCCCTTACACCCACTCTCAGATTATTTGGCAATGTCTGGAGATATTTTGGGATGTCACAGTGGAGGAGGGAGCACTACCAGCATCTAGCGGGTAAAGGATGGAGATGCTGCCAAACGGTCCACAAGGAATAAGTCAGTCTCCAACCACCCCCTAGATATAAAATGGCTAAAAATGCCAGCAGTGAAACTTTGGGTAAATTGCTGTGCAAGGGAACACATGCTGCCCTCATGTCCCCTCCGTCCGTCTCCCCCCCCACCTCCCCGTGTCTGCCTCAGTGGCAACCTGCACATGGGCAGAGAGCAGAGGGACACGGGGAACCACAGGAGGACAGCCAAGGACAGTTTGTAGAACTGTAAATTCAAAATGAATCTTGTAAGGAAAGTTTTGTCATTCCAGACAAAACAAGTTTTTATATCCATTTGTGTTAAAAATGAGCGAAGCAGCAGCTGGAGAGATAGCTCAGTGGCTAAGAGAATGCACTGCTCCAGGGGACCTGGCACCCTGTTCTAGCCTCTGCACCCACACATGCATCAACACAATCAAAAATAAAATTACCTTTAAAAAGAACACAGAAGCAGGTCTTAGATAAAGTCATGAAATCAAATGTCTGTTATTACAAGAATGAAAGGTAGACACAGACAGGCGATCCACCACTCACCAACATTCACACTTCTATACCACAACACACATTATGTTGAGTAATAGGAAATCAGCCAGTTTCAAAGGATCAGAGCCTTCAGAAATGACATGCAATGGCATGATATTGTTATAATATATCAGTGAACCCATCACCTCAATTACTGTAATGTTATATCATTATATATTGTTATATTAATCTTGTTATGCCAATGTACTGATTATATTACCAATATGCTAATCAGCATTAATATTCTCATATTAAATAAAGGATAGGCTTTTTTTCCAGTACAGAGCCAAAGAAAAATTGTTCAGCTTTGAGAGTTCCGTGGTCCTGGTCACTTAATACCAATGGGAGCTACTTTAATACCATGAAAGTGCGTGCACACAGAGCCACCACGTGCTACGGACTAAGGCTGTGTCTCAACCAACAAAACAGAAACAAAAATGTGTGTTTTTATTTTCACTGTTTTACACCCATATGAAAAAGTAAAACTCGCTCTTAACTCCCAGGACACACAAACTTCTCCCCAGCCAGATTTGGTGAATGGGCGACAGTTTGTCAACCTGTCCATGATAAACATCACATCATATCATACTCCCGGGTGTGAGACACGTAGGTACCTCTACAATACATGCGCTGTGCCATCTCATGACACACGCTATTGTGCCACTGCACGGAAAATGCCTGTGTTCTCACGCTGTTCATGGCAGCACGCTGGCGGGGTGAAACCCACTTCTCGCCACGCAGCCCCACCTCTTAGGAAGCAGTACACTCCGGGCCGTCCCCCTCCTCCTGGGCATCAGCATTTTGGGTAAAATCCTGTCTTCTTAAGTGACAGTGTCTCGAGTTCCCTGTCCCGCCGTCGTCGCATTCCGGTCGTCCCTCCCCCCGGGGCAGGAGCGCTCGGGCAGCCCAGCGCCTCGGGGCGGGAGCTTCCTGGCAGAGGGGGAAGGAAGCCCTTGCCTCCCCGACCGCAGACTCACGCCATCTCTTCCACCCACCCACAGCCGCCCCGGACCTGACGGCCTTCGGCGACCCGCGCCAGTTCCCCACGCTGCCGTCCCTCTCCGACCCGCGCATGCACTACCCCGGCGCCTTCACCTACTCGCCGCCCGTCACGTCGGGCATCGGCATTGGCATGTCGGCCATGAGCTCGGCCTCCCGCTACCACACCTACCTGCCGCCGCCCTACCCCGGCTCCTCGCAGGCGCAGGCCGGGCCCTTCCAGGCCGGCTCGCCCTCCTACCACCTGTACTACGGCGCCTCGGCCGGCTCCTACCAGTTCTCCATGGTGGGCGGCGAGCGGTCGCCCCCGCGCATCCTGCCGCCCTGCACCAACGCGTCGACGGGCGCCGCGCTGCTCAACCCCAGCCTCCCCAGCCAGAGCGACGTGGTGGAGGCCGAGGGTAGCCACAGCAACTCGCCCACCAACATGCCACCGGCGCGCCTGGAGGAGGCCGTGTGGCGGCCCTACTGAGCGCGCGCCCGCCCGTCGAGGGACCGAGCCCGGGGCTGAGCCGTCGAGGGACCTGCCATCCAAGCACAGACCCGCCGGGAGGGCCCTTGGAGGCCACCAGGAAGATTCCCGGAGGGAAACTGTGAATGCTTCCGATTTAGCAATGCTGTGAATAAAAGAAAGATTTTATACCCTTGACTTCACTTTTTAACCACGTTGTTTATTCCAAAGAGTGTGGATTTTTTTCTTTTCTTTTTCTTTCGTTTTTTTTTTTTTTTTTGGTTTGGGGCGGGGAAGACGCAGCTCATCCTGTTGGGCATCTATTTCTTATTTAGGAGTCTCTTTTCCGCACCTTATCAATTGAAAAAAAAAAAAATGCGTGTTTGTATCTGGGAGGTCGTTTGTTTTTTTAATATGTATAGATTTGCGCTTGCTCCTTTCTTCATTTGACCAACTGAAAGAAATACGATTCCCTTCTCTGTAAGGTTTATTTAACTTTTAGACCTTCATGTAGCTGGGGTATTTGTTTTTGTTTTTTTGTTTGTTTGTTTAAGAGACAGCTACAGCTGTGGGTCATTTTTTAACTACTGTATTCCCACAAAGAAACCCCTAGATATTTATGTATCTTGACGTTTGAACATTTACATATGTGTTGATACTTTTTTAATTATTTAAATGTACTTATATTAAGAAAAAATATCAAGTGCTACATATTTCTTTATAATAGCCAAAGTTAAATGTTATTGCATTGAAAATGGTTGGTGATGAAAAGGGTGGGTTATGTGATCGCCTGGTTATCTAGAGATATTGTTTACATTAAACTCCCTCTTATGTTATTCAAACAAGTTGGTAGCTAATGCAGCAATGCTTTTAATCGGATTTTAAACATTGAGGGTCACTCCAAGGTCAGAAGTATAAATTTTTCTGCCAGGCTCAACAATGGGACTCATACCTGGCTCCCTCCTTTCAAAAAGAAGGGTAAAACTCTGCCCCCAAAGGGTTCAGAGAGGTGCCAATGTCTATAGCTCTGAGGAGGATTTCATTTCACCCAGGAGGTATGCTTGCCCCAAGGCCTTCTCATTCAGACATGCTTATAACAGAACTCATCCAAGTAAGCTGTTGGCCAGGGGTTTAGAGTTGATGTAGACCCCAAATCAATGAATATGATCCTCTCATTGCCTTCCACCTGCTCATTGATGAAAACCAAAACTCGTGGCTGCACCCCAAAGATCCAAGTAGAAGAGGTAAGACCAGGTGCCTTTGAGGTCCGAAGGCTGAGTTTTAAGAGAACGTACCCCAAAAAGTCTGAAGGAGCCAGTTTCGCTCTACCCATCTTAGTGGGATCAGCCATGGGAGACAGACACCATGGCGACCTGTGCAAGACGCTGCAAGACGCTCACCGGAAGCAGCTCTCCCACCAGCCTCTTGGAGTCGCTTCAACCAGGCTGAGCCCCCCAACCTCTGGGGTTTATGCACTTTTTCTGTGCATCAGCATGACAGGAAAGATTCAAGTCTCTGCAGTTCGTGGCTACGGCTCAGATGCTGATGCCACTGCAAACGCAATGGCGCTGTTGTTACAGTGGAGGGCTTGGTCAAAATGCAGTTGTTCTACAACTTATAAATCCTAACTGCTGATTTTGACATACATATGCTCAAAATGGTCTGGTCGTGTTTTAATGTACCTCTTAAATTAGTTGAGATGATGTCAGGTCAACTCTGAAGAACGTTTGAAAGCAGGACTTCAGAACAGTGTTTGATTTTTTTTAATTATTATTTTATAAATTTAAGCATTCAGATTAGATCTTTGGCTGCAGGCAGCAAAAACAGCTGGACTTATTTAAAAAATACAACTTGTTTTTGAGTATATCTATATCTATCTATATATTGATTCTTTGTTTTACATGGAGCAGCAGCACTTTGGTAAGAGGTCAGCCTGTGAAAACAGGCTGTTCTTATCTGGAGAAGAGCTACAGGAGATCTCAGAGAAATTCAGAACACAACTCCCTCCCTTCAGTCTCAGTTACTCCTCAGTGTGTGTGCCCAGCTAGGTTGTCATCAACTGTCAGAAAAATAAAAATTTAATTTCCGAAAAGGACCATTAGTTTATTTCTCCAAAATCAGATGTTCCTTTTAGCACAGTTTGCCATATCAGGCCTGAGGAAACGCTAGGGAAAGACAAAGGAAAAAGATTTATTTTTTTTTTCCATACCAATTCTGATACCTGAAGTTACTCCAGCCCTAAGAGAGGAACCGGATAATCTCACACATCAGACCTTTGCCCTGGAAACCATGCATCAAGAAGGCTTGTCACTGTTGTAGATGGTCTGGCCAGCCGTTCAGTGCCTCCTAAACCTTCATCAGCACATGCAGTATTCAGTCATTTCAGAAAAAACAGTCAATCAGACACCCATTATCTTGGAGATAGATTCTATATGGTGCACATTTTTCTACTTGAGAAACTACATTGCCTTCAGCTGCGTCAAGGTGCCTCCTCACTCTTCAGGTAGGCCCCATGAACCAATTCTGAGATAAACGGAGCTTTTGGGCATACTAGTCCAGAAAAAGAAAAATGGAATAAGCCATTTCTACTGCTTATTTAAGGCCTTATTATGATTTTAACACATGCTTCAATCCTTCTGTTTTTCTTCTGTGTCCCCCCAATATCTCTTCTCTTTTCTCTTCCCTCATCCAAACTCTACCTTCTCCCTCCTGCACAGTTTCTAAGGAGGCAACACACACACACCCTACCCCATACCAAGTGTCCAGAACACAAAAGGTCCACTTCTCCATCTGCATAAAGAACAGGATGAGTCTGCCATTCTCTTGCTCATGGGTTTCTTCCAACAGAACAGAGCTGTTGCCAGCCATTTGGATCTGCTTGCTGTCCAGAAACAGCAACAGAAAGCTCTGCAGATCACAACCTGTGGCTGACTGGATGTGCTGCTGCGCAAGCATCTTTTCCAGACACACACACACACACACACACACACACACACACACACACACACACA
>CAJQZJ010032218.1:1348997-1367507 GCA_907164525.1 Lophiomys imhausi | reverse complement strand
GCCCACTGCACACAGCTGGTGAGCCCACTGCACACAGCTGGTGAGCCAGCTCCTTTCTCTTGGGGGATCATGCACAGCCAGTGCAGCAGGGCAATCCTAAGCCACTAAAGTCTTCCTTTCCCTGTACTACAGTCTCTTCTGTAACTCCAATATTAAAACCCATGTGAATGGCAAATAAACAATTTGACAAGCACCTATGCCCTGTCAGATCAATATTGTCTGTTTCTGAGATGAATGCCAAGCAAAGCTCACTACAACACACTATGGAAATATTTTCCACAAATTGCTTCAAGCTCATGGCTGGGCCCTTCCAGAAGTACTTCTGATATGCCCTCACTGCTGAGGCATAAAGGCTCGGGGAGTAGGGCTAGTCACCCAGGGTGAGTTCTTTAGATATGAACAGGTTTGGAGGTGTGTTATAATTCTCTTTTTAAACACAAGAAGGGCTAAAAAGAGTCTCAGTCAATGAGGAATTTGTGACATAAACATGAGGACATGAGTTCAAGTCCTAGAACCCACATAAAAAAATGGGTGTGTTGTTATGGGTTTATAATTCCAGGCTACTCCCTGGGGCTCTCTGGCCAGCCAGCCTAGCATACTTGGCAAGTTCCAGGCTAGTGAGAGACTCTTTCAAACAAAAGGTAGAAGACACCTAAAAAAAACAATACCTAAGGTTGTCCTTTAGTCTACACACACACACACACACAGAGAGAGAGAGAGAGAGAGAGAGAGAGAGAGAGAAGGGGGAGAAAGAAAAAACAATGAAAAAAGGAAAAAATGTAATTTGCAAACATGAAGTGGAAAATATATGTGTCCAACCTGAAACCAGTCACATCATCTGCCTCCATTTATGTAAACAGAGGAGGCGGGCTTTGATGGCGATTGAGAAATTTCTGAGACTAATTCTTTCCGCCCCACGCAAACTGTTTTTAGCATTTCAGTCTTGATTCTATGTGGCCCACGTCACCATCCTGCCACAAACCACTCTGGAAAGCTCTCTGCACATCTACCACTCATGGGACACTTGACTGGCCTGAAATAGTCTGCAGGGTGATTACAGAGAACATCAGGAACCAACGTGAGTGGGGTGGTAAGAAAGGAGTCACCTAGAACATCACGGCCTGTGTACACCAGCAGGACATGGGAGGGTCCAGGTCATAGGGAACAGTCTCCTAATGGGAATGGAACTTGCCCAGGGCACACTGTTTTCACACTGTGTGTCGGGTTTTCAGACATAACTGGTGGCAGAGACTTTTTTGTACCACCTGAAGGCTCAGGAGTATTTCAGCAGAAGAATCTGGAAGTGAGAGAGAAAATACCAGCGGACATCTATACCTCCCCTGTGGCCTTCACCTGGCTGAGGAAGAGTCAGCCAAGTTTCTTCTCTAGGAAGTTACCTCCTTTCTACCTCGCCTTCCTTCCTCTAGTGTCAGTTTTGAAAGGGAGCACCTTGTATAGCTCTTCTTCTATGCTCTGGGGAACTGAGCGCCCTTTCCTTCAGAAGACAGAGCTCCTCTGAGTGCACCAGGAGACCCCTGAACCCACATGCACATGCAACCCAGCTCAATAGGGACAGAGTGACCACAGGCCCCCTGGGTGAAGGCTTCTCTCCTACAGAGTGGACACTCCCTGCTCTCTGGAGCACCAGGAGCAGATCTGCAGTGTCTGTCATGTTGTCTGGTTAGCCCTCTTTCCCAAGTCCAAGCTTTGCTTCACCAGTAGATAAAGCCCTCTCCTGGCATCCAAATACAGCTCCATAATCTAAGAAACCATCACCCTTATTTGTTGGTATCTTTTAAAATGTTTGGTCCAGAATAGATGGCTGAGCTTGACTTTATGACTTCCAAGATTGATCACATCTTTGTTCAAAACAAACCCATCCTGTACTCATGGCCACCCTTAGCTGGACTTGAGATCCCAGATCTTAAGGCAACTTAGAAATGAATAAACACAACTCTCCTTCAGAAGCTTGGTGTTCCCCCACCTACCCCAAAACACACACACACACACTATAAGTTTCCTCAGGAGAACCTTCCTTTCTTCTTCACTATTAGAAATAAGAATCTGTGCCCCTCAACCCTCCCTCCCCTAGTCCCCACACACTTTTTTTCTGGAGTGAGGGACAGCACAGAGTGTGTTGGGCTGTCCTGGTAGGAGGAGTGTTAGTTGTGTGCCAAATTTTAATATTGGTAATTAAACTCTGCGTGCCTCACATTCTCCTTTGGGTTTCAATTTCATTGGTGCTTTTGTAAGGATTAATTAATGTTTTGAAAGTGTTTTGAAGATGAAAAGTCTTACATGCACACAAAGTGTGATTATTTATTATTACAAATAACTGCATGCCGCCATGATTTCCTCTCGCCTTGGTGACTGATGAGGGTTCAACTAAACTGAAAGGCTCTCTCACAAAATGGCTGACTTTCATCACACTTATTCTCTGTTGATTTCGTTTCTTCAGTCAGTGTCTGTTCAGTGGTAGCGATCAAGGAACTGTTCACCTCCTTGTACCAGGCAGGCAGAAAAGGCCATCTGCAAGGACTAGAGCTCCTCATGTACCTGGGTACTCTTCTGTTGCCATCTTGAAATTATTAATAACTTTTTAATAAGAGGCTCCATGCTTCTATTCTGCATGAG
Organism: Lophiomys imhausi; assembly: GCA_907164525.1. Taxonomy (NCBI): domain Eukaryota; kingdom Metazoa; phylum Chordata; class Mammalia; order Rodentia; family Muridae; genus Lophiomys; species Lophiomys imhausi. The sequence continues at coordinate 1,364,873 of CAJQZJ010032218.1, read as the reverse complement.
ACCCGCAAATTAGACTGCAGGCAGTTTCACAGACAGGTAAACAAGCCATCAAGTGTAGCAGGTGGGGCAATAATTAGGCATGGAAAAAAAACTTTTTTAAGTACTCATAAAACTTAACCTGAGGACATTGGGAAAGATTTTAATAAGTGCCATTTGCTTTCAACGGACAGATAGGACTCTTTATTCTGACCGGGGAGTGCTGTGGTCTGGATGGAGCTTGAGCGTGAACTAATGAAGCAGTGTTTCCTCAGAACTGGGAGTTGGGGGAGACAGCAAGGTTAACCTTGAACATGAAGCTCTTTGCATATACTTGTCTGAAAGTGTGAGGAGAGGAAATGAGAAAAAAATGGACCAGTCAAGGTCAAAATAATTGTATCAGTACCCCAGCACATGGAAGGCAGAGGCAGGTGGATCCCTGTAAGTTTGAGGCCAGCCTAGTCTACATAGTGAGTTCCAGACCAGCCAGGCCTACACAGTAAGGCCCTGTCAAAATAAAGGTGGAATCACAGAGGGGTTGGGGGAGGGGATACCATAATCAGCATATATTGTATGAAAAAAAGTTATTTTAAACAAGAGGAGAGGGAAAAGAGGAGGAGAATTGTATTAGAAAGCCAATGCTATGCTTAGTGTCACCATTAAAAAAAAAAAAAAAGAAAGGCAATGAAGAGACAGTTCTCAGAGCTGCACCCAGCACCATGTGCACATACTTATATGTGCACACACTCACACACACATCCTCATATACATGTGCACACATGCACATACACACCCTAAGGTCAGCTGCTCAGAGCCTCAGATTAGGACTACCAAGGTCATCTGAGACACTGAATGCACTAGGTTAAAATTACAAATTCCAGATTTAAATTCCTGTCAAAGCCCAGGCTTTGCTTAAATCCATACCCGGCCCTCACATTGCATTCTGGCTTCAGGCTGCTATCTCAGCCACAGTCTGAGGCAGCAAGACCACAACGGATGCACAAAAGTGCTCCTGCTTGGGCTCCTTTTGGGAGAAAGTAGCCAAGTCACTATGGTAGGTTGAATTGTGTTCTCAAACTATAATGCTGATGTTCTAATTCCCAGCATCTTAGCAAGTGACCTTACTGAGAAATGAGGTTGCTACAGATATGGTAAAGATGCAAAAGATGCAGTTTGGACAAGTGAGGACTATTGACTAATCCAATCCTATTGGGGAAAAAAAGAAAGAAAGAAATTGGGATCAAAAGTCATGCAGGCAAGGAGACCAGCACAAGATGAAGGTGGTGGGGGAGCTGTACTTCATTAGCTAACAAAGGCCACAGCAAGGTACCAGACACTCTGGTCCTGTGAGAGTCCTGTAAGCCTCACCTTCTATTACTCTCTGTGGAAAGAGTACATGCCACTTAGTTGATGTGAGCACTTAAGTACTCTGTCACCTGTTCTATTTCCCAAAAGAGTCCCACGGGAAGGAGTGTGATGTCAACACTCCCAATTCCAGGGTTCAGGGTCGATTATCCACCTGGTAAATCAGAGATACTTAACCTGTCTGCCTTGTGTTTGTCACCCTGAATCTCCCCATTAGTCAGGGTACCCTGCGAATGCAAGTGAGAGACCAGGTTTACTAAGTTAAAGGCAATTCACAAGATAAATCTGGTGAAAGGAAACAAGAAATGTTAACATACGCTGGGAAGAGAAAGGGGAACTGTTCCAACACTCTGCCTGAATTTCTTGCTTCCTACAGATATATCTGACCACACCCTGCGGATTCCTTCTGAGACGCCCTTTAAGCATTGCTATCTGTGGCGATCAGAAAGCAAGAGACTGAACCCTATCAAACTGTAAATCTACTGCAGGCTCCCCCAGGTTCTTCGGGTGAATTACAAAAAGTCTTTGTGCCTCTTACAAAGCAACAGAAGTGGAAAGTGGGTAAGCTGCTTGTTGTGGGGCTGCAGGGAGACACATAAAGTTCTTTGAATTGCCTACTGTATCAAAAATATTCACAGTGAGCACTCTACTGACTTTCTCAGCAACGATCTCTCTCTCTCTCTCTTGAATGTTCTGTATCTGTGAAGAGGTTTTCCAACATGAGAAAGTCCCATATTTCACCCTCCCTAAATTCTAGTCCCCAAGACAGGAACCATACCTCTGAAGTGAAGAACCTAGCAAGACACCCTGGGGAGGCTAGGGTGTCCACCTTGTCAGCAGCCTGAAAAGAAGTCAGGCCCTGACAGCTGAGCAACTGAGTGCAGCCTCTCCTCCACCCATGGGACAGTCACCTCTTGTGAACGGGAGAGACAAAGGATGCAGCAGAAAATGTCCACATTCAATGGGAGAGAGACCCCTCCATACCAGCTCCAGCAGAATAAACTTTTATTTGCTTTTCCAGGAAGTATTTGTAGTGTCTACTCCCTGCCCAGCACCACGCCAGCCACAGGAGGCGTGGCTGTGAACATTCTTGCCCACCTAATAATGATGGGACAGACAAACTGAGGAGCAATACCTCACATGCCAGATGATCCATGTATCTTCAGATGGCTTCGAACAACAGAAACGCATTTATCGAGATGAAAAAAAAAGAGAGAGAGAAACCTAACTCAAGGTATCAATCAAGTTGATTCGTTCTGCAGACCCTGGGAAAGAAAGCCTTCTGAGCCTCGTTCCTTCTCAAATTCCCAGAGCTGTAGTCCTTGCTGCTGGAGTCTGGAGCTGCCCTCCAAAAGTCTTGTGCTGAAACTTAATCCCCAAGATGATAATACTAAAAAATGTGGCTTTTAGAAGATAATTTTGTCAGAGGATGGTGAGCTGGTCACTAGGATCAAGGATCTCATACAGATGTATGAAAGAATACCAACCCTTATGCACTCTATTTCCTCCATAAGAGCACACAATGTCTCTCCCCTCCAGGGGACACAACAACGAGGTGCCAACTAGGAAGCAGAGACCCACTAGGGGTTCTCATTGGGCACCTGAACACCAGTTCCTTGATCCTTAGCTTCCTATCCTCTAGATCTATGAGAAAACAAGTTTCTGTTGTTTATAAATTACAAAGTATTTTTTTTGTAACAGCACAAATGTATAAAGACACTTGCCCTGATACCTTGCTCCCCTCTCCACCTTCTTCAGTAACACATGTCCCCTGTGTGTCTGTGTCCCAATTTCTTTGCCTTTATACAGTCATAGGATTAGGCACATTGTAAATGTGACTTTGTCTTGATTTCATTTATCTGCAAAGACTTCATCTCCAAATGAGGTCATATTCAAAGGACCCTGAAGTTCCAACTTGAGCATGTCTGTTTGGATATATGATTCAACCAACAATGTATCGATGATATGAAAGGAAGGAAAATGGGGCACACAAGGATGGGAAGGGGTGATGGGACCCAGGGAAGCAATCCTTATGATTCGAGGAAATGAGTTATTCTAGGCAAAAGAAACAAGTGCCAAGGGCCCAAGGCGGGAGTTTGCCTGCAGATGTATACAGCTGAAACAAGGAGGAGACCAGTTCCCAGACATTGCAAAGCCATCATGGAGAATATCCCTATGGGATTTTGACTTTTTCAGGGAGAAGAGACAGTTCTGAGAAGAGTGAGGTGGGTTAAGCCCCTTGCTAGTGAGTCTACAAGGCATGTTGGTGAAACTGATAAGGGTCCAGTCTCTCCAGAGGAAAGAGCAATGGAAGAAAATAAATGACCCCATGAGTAGGACACAGCTGCATTTCAGTTCTCATTTTCTAAGGCCACTGAGGACTACCTAGGCAGTCAAGGCAAGAAACAGAGGATTCTGAACTCACTTTGAAAGCAGGAGAAGATCTGCTAATTAAATGGGATATCTTTAGCATGAGCAACTGGAGTGGCCATTACTTAAGACCTAAGTTTGGGGAAAGACAAGTTTATCTTGAAGCCCCAAGCTTGTAGTCCAGGAAAATGGGGAGACTTAACTAAATGCTCTTTGCTAGTTCTTCCAGATTCAACAATAGAGACTCCCTCTAGGTAGAAACTACAGTAGGTGACAAGAGTTGCTAAGAATCTTTGGTAGGAATGCTGGTAGAGGACCAATGCCTGTGGCTCTCATGAGAGAGCAGTGCTCCATCCCCTGATAAGGCAACCAGTGACCTAGAGCTGATTCTTTGCAAAGCCATGTCTGAGAGCTCAACTTGAACTTTCCTCCTTGGACTTCTCTTTCTATATTAACACGTGAGAAATTTTCTCTTCCTTTGGCCTTATTTCCAGGGTATGCTGGCCCTCAGCAGTGGCCTAAGGGTTGACAAGACCTCCTACCTATACTAGCTGGTAACTGTGGGCCCTTGATTGTCAGACAGAATGGCCTGCGTGTTAAAACCTGCAGGGCAATAGGATCTGTGTAGCTAAGACATCTATCTGTACCTTTCTTCTGTTAATCAACGCAGAGAAGCTACAGCTGGCAGTCATCTGTGTCTATTTATTTGCCTTGGTAAACAGCCTCCACTTGGGCATCTGGCTGCTTGGAGGGAAGATCAAATCTCCTGGCCTTGCATTGCTCCTCAAGACAAGCTTCTGGCCAATGTTATCTAAGCACTGGGGTGTGGCAGCTTCCAGGAATTCTCCTGAATGTGTGCCGCTGTGCACGCTCTATTCTTCATCTTTTATTCCTTTCCTGATCCTCCTCCCTAAGAAGAGGTCACGGTTAGGTCAAGAACACCACATCCCAAGGAATGAAGATGGCGTGGCATTAGACAGAGGCCTGCACAGCGTCTCTGAAGAGCTCCCCTCCTACTCCTGAATGACCCATGTCTTGCTTCAGCTGACTAAACATCTCTCATATATGTGAGGCTCCCCATCCCTATGGAGAGCCCTAATCCTAACTGACCCACACATGACTCACATCCAAAGGTCATTTCCATGAAGTTTGGACTGGGGTAGAAGAAGTGGTCTCGGATTTTGATTCCTTCCAGCTTCCCACAAGCTTTGCCAGATGTTATAGTATACCACGTTCCACAAAAGACACCGTGGCTGGGGGAGGCAATCTCCAGAATCACCCATGTGGATCCCCAATACCTGGCCACCCCCTTCTCTCCCCTGAGGTTCATAAGGACACTTTGTTTCCATTCTTTCCCATCTCCACTCTTATTTGCCTTTTGTCATCTTTGTCTTTAACTATTCAATATATTTCTGGCAGTCCTGGCTTACAAACAACAAAAAGCAGTCAGTAAATTTGCAGGTTTATGTATCCATCTGCCCCAAATAATAAAGGTCTGGACAAAACTGAAAAGAAACAATACAAAAAAATGGAGAGGCCCTATAGCTCTGGCATCACAGTTGGGAATATAAATTTATATAACCACCTTGGGACACAATGTATCACTACTCCTAAGAGAAAAATGAGTACATTTTTGTTTAAAGTTCAAGCATTTCTACCAATAAGGGAAGAAAACCTGATAGTTTTTATTCACAAGCTCCAGAAGATTTGCCCAAGTGCTTGTAACAGCTGGAAACTCACATGTCTGCAAGTGAAGAGTGGAGAAACAACTGTTGCATTCTCATGGTAAATAGTACATAGGGTCGAAAATGGGTGACTGTTGTGTGTAAGAATCAAAATACTTAGAGTATAATTTCATCTATATGGTAAGAATCAAAATACTTAGAGTATAATTTCATCTATATGAAACTCAAACTAAACACAACTAGATAACATATCTGTGGGTGTATACACATGGATGCTGACATAAAATTGAGGGCATAGTTAGGGCTACAGTGTTTCACTGTGAACAGAGTGTAGAGTGTCCTCCAAAGGGTTATGTGTCTGAAGCACGGTCCCCAGGGTGTGGGGAGGAAAGGGTATATTCTGTGTTCTTTAGAGGAATATGAGCAGGTTGGCCACCAGGAGTGCTGCCTTTGGAAAGAGTGTACCTTCATGAGTTCTCATGAGGAAGGTGATGAAACAGCAAACCTGGCCCTTCCCTGGGCTCATTTTGGCTCAGCTTGTGATATCTTCTTCTCACATGCGCTTTTGTCATAATGCTGTGCACTGTGGCCTGGCACACCCACGGCCCTCAAGGAGAACACCCATCTTAGACTTTCGGCTTTTAGCTTTCTTTCTTTTTTTTCCATAAAGTACCTAGTCTTGGGTACTTTACAATAATGACAAGAAACTGACTAATATATTAGTTATATTTTATGGGACAAAGATCCATGGAGGATTCTGGAATATGTTTTTATTAGCTTAGGTGATGAGTAGTCACACATTATCTTATCACAATTCATAGAATGTAGTTTAAGTGGAGCGATAATAGGATCAAAACTGGTATTTTTGATCCATTGAGTTTCCTACTGTCCACAATTACTTTGGAATCTCAGCAGCCAACCAGTCATGTGACCAATATACACCTGTGTCACCATGGCAATCAGGTAAAAGATAGCATGGTTGCTGCTGGCACCACTGCTGAGGTTTCAGTTTTGGTATCTGTGACTCTTACAGGCAAGGTCGAATGCATTTCTTCTCAAGGACTGGATCGTTTTGAATCAGAAGAAGATAAAACACCAGTATGAAACTAGTCACAGACATGAGTCACCTAGATATCGGACTCCTTTAACTACCGTATCTTAACAACAGCTACCCCCCAAAGCCCTCACAGTGCCCCTGCTTGGGTTGCTCCATGAGATAGGCAAGCTGTTCACAAACTAACCGTCCAGATGTGGTTCATGATCTCAATGCAAAGGAGGAGGACATGTGTATGTGGGTGGCACTGAGCCGTGGAGGTAGTCAGAGGCCCTTTATCAAGGCAAACACGAACGCCACCAACCACAGATGCACCTCAGAAACAAAAGCACCCTCTCTTTTGGTTTCAGTTGTCTGCCTTTCTCTTTGCGGGTATCTTACATCTGTGCAATGACTGGTCCAAGTGTCAGATGAAAAATAAGCACCTTCCAGGTGTCTAGCTCATTGGTTAACACAGGGAAAGAAAGCCTGCCTCCTGGGTAAAAAGGCCGCGTAGTTGCCCTTCTTTTGTCTGAACTGCTAACTACTGCAGCCAGGAGACTGTGCCTGGATTTCCTCCCAATACCTGAATGCATAAATATAGGCTGAAGTGCACGGCCCTGTTTATGAGCCTTTTAAAGATCAAAGAGTTGTTTCAGCCCTTGGGTTTGTCACTAGTATAAAACATGCTGTATTTACCACTTAACGGATGGTTCTCTCAGCACTGAATCCTGCAGTTGGGTAAATAAGTACCTTCAATGAGGAATATTCAGCTCCATTTTCAACATATTAAAAGACTGGGGCCCTCTCTTTAATGGAGCTGATTCTTAAAAGGACAGGTCTGAGCCAGAATATGTGTGGTTTGTCAGGTGCCACGGTTCTCATTCAAAATTGTCTGGTCACATGGACAACAGAAAACATCCAAAGTCAGGACACAAGCAAGATCCCACAGAACGTGGTTTTTCCTGAAGGAGCTGCCTGGACTAGAAGCATATGTAATAGCTTCAACGGTACGTGTATCCTGGGGTCCAACTTGCCCTGTTCTACTGTGTAATGCTCACAGCCTCCCCGTGTTTACTCAGTGGATTGCTTGGTCTTGCTTTCAGACATCTTTTAACTCATCATTTGCACAGGTGTGGTGACACACACACCTATAATCCAGCACCAGGGAGGCAGCAGCAGAACGATCATGAGTTCAAAACCTGCCTGAGCTACATAGTTAAAGGCCTGCCACAAACAAGCAATAAATGAATGAGTAAATAATAAAATTATATTTCCAAATTCACTCTTGGATTCAAATACAAACTTTTGGCTAGAGTTTCCCCTACATGAACCATGATCACTGTGGAACAAATAAGAAGACAGTACAGAGAGTAAAGAAATCAAATACAGGAAGCTCTCGGCTCAAACTGACACACTTACTGAAACTCTGACTGTGATTTAGGTTTTAGAAATCCTGATTCTGAGACATATACCAGGTAGCCTATTCTGAAAGCAGCTAGTTGCACATTTGATCTGTGAAAACTGTATCTTATTAATTTTTCTCCCTCCAGAGTTGATGGGCTCCTGTGTTGGAGATCAACATACCCTCTAGGAACAATTTAAAAAACCTTCAAAATTATCTACGTGCATGTATGTGTGTATGTGTGTGCTCATGCATGACCATGTGCAGCACAATGTTTAAAGATAACAAGGAATTTAAGGACAGAATACCATGGGAAGAGAGGGAAGTGAGGATGTGTGAGAGGGAAGGTGAATCTGGCACGCATCTTTGATTTTATTTTTTTCTCAAGTCAGTTTTCTGTTTCTCAAAGACACTAAGTTTCTTAGAAACATCTGTTAGTCTTAAAGGGTGAAGGGACAAAATACGGAATTAAAGATCCTTTAGAGAAAAGAAGTATTGGTTAAAGAAACATAAATTTCAGTTGGGATACACAAGGAGCTAGACTGGCAAGCACAGCTTCACATACACAGGAGTCTGAACACCAGTCACCCTAGGATTGCATGAATTGGTCTCAATTATTCTAAACTGCTTAAAAAAAAAAACATACAGAGCCCTGGGACTGGTGGCGCACACCTTTGATCCCAGCACTCGGGAGGCAGAGGCACACAGATTTCTGTGAGTTCGAGGCCAGCCTGGTCTACAGAGTGAGTTCCAGAACAGCCAAAGCTACACAGTGAGAGCCTGTCTGGGAAATAAAAAATAAAAAAATAAACAAAACAAAACAAAACAAAAACCCATACAGAGCATCAAATGAGCTCAACAAAGTTTGGTATATAATGTTTATGGCACAAATTACTTGGCACATCAGAGAACATGAACAGATAACAGAAAACCAAGACAAATTACAAGTGAAATATGGTCCCAGAATTTGTCAGATAGTGTTATCATACACTGTTGTATACACGGACTCACAGTGGCTGGGCCTGCATGCACAGACCTGTACAAGATCAGCCTAGCAAACACCTTAGCATCGATAGGGAAGGGCTTCAAGAAGTCCCAAGCCCATGTAAGGAACTATCATCAGCAAGTGATGGCTACTGGGAGACAGAAAGCTGCTGTTCTTCAAAGTGTACAACCATGCTAAGGAAAGGGTCTAACACCCATGCACACACAGGGAGCACTAACTGGACTCTGTGGATTTATAAAACAAACCAACACATGATGTTGGAAGAGAAGGGGTTGGGTAGGGAGGGACAGGAAGGGAGCAAATGGCTGGTAGATTTGATCAAAACACATTACGTGCACATATGAAATTCCCAAACACAACATTTAAAAACGTAGAAATAAAACAAAAAAGAAAAGGTCTCACAGGACTTACCAAAATATATATGATTAAAAAGCCTAAGAAACTATTCAACTATTTTGAGACTCACCAGAGTACCTGAACCTGAGCCAATGTTTTACAACTGAAAATACTTAAACTGAAATTAAGAGCTTAATAAGATTTAATCAAAAACAAGAAGTACCTGAAAGAATTGGTGGGTTCTGGAGAAATGCCTCAGTGGTTAGAAGAGCTTGCTGCTCCCAGCAACCATGCTGGACAACTCACAACTGCCTATATATAACTGCAGCTCTGGGGTATCTGATACCTTCTGACCTCCACAGACACATGGCATATACTCATACACAGACACAGACACACATAAAAATAAATATAAAATAAATATTGAAAAGATAATTCATGAACTAGAAGACAAGTCAGGAAAAAAATAGACCAAATATATGTTTAAATGCTACATATAGAAACTGAATATAAGATATGTAAAGTAAAGAGTGGGGACACATTATATAAATTTAATCAAAATTTCATGAGATGAGAAAAGGAGATAGAAGGGAAATGTTCTAAGAGCTAACAGGTAAGGAATTAATAGTAGCTTCATTAGTTGTTAAAAGCACCAAGAACAGTAAATGCTAATGAAGCCACACCTATGTATATTATAGTAAAACTGAAATGAAAAACAGAAGGAAAAAACCCTCTTAAAATCAGAGAGAGGGAATACAACACTGCCTACAAGGAGCAATCGTAAGGTTGGCAGATGATCTCTAAACAGGAAAAAGAGAAGGCAAACAGAAGCGGAATGGTGTCTTCAAAGTTAGAAAATGACTGAAACTCAGCCTCTTTTCTCAGGGAAATATAATTTTAAATGGAGACAGGAGACAAGTGGTTTCAGGAAAATCACAGAATTTGTCAGCAAAAGATCTTTGAGAGAGAATATTTACAAAGATAATCTCTGCTGATGAGAAAAATGATTCCGTGTAGAAAGAGACAGTGTGGAACAAGGAAGAGCAATGGGAGGAGAGCTAGGTGCAGCGATGATAAGAATGAAGTGTCTTGTGAGGCTCAATGAACAGAAAGAAAACAAAATGCATGATAAAACTGCTTCAGAGGCAGGAGGGAAGTTAAAGATGCTAAGGGGCCATACTTTTGACATTGCCCAGCAGTGAGAAAATTACTGATTCATGTTGAACTTGAATACCTAACATGCATGGGGTCATCTAGAATAGTACCTACAAAGGCTATGTTTTAAAGATTTGTTCTTTGTTTTGGTGGGTGTGTGTGTGTGTACATGTGACTGCAAGGGCCCACAGAGACCAGAGGCATTGGATTCTCCAGAGCTAGAGTTACAGGTAATTGTAAGTCACCTGACATGGGTGCTGGGAACTGAATTCAGGGCCCCTGGAAGAACAGAATTCCCTCTTAACTACTGAGGCCTCTCTCCAGGTCCAAAGATGTATACTTTTTAAACAGCAATAGAATAATAAGATATGTTCCCAGATAAGTCAATGGATGTGTTTTAGACTTTTTTTGTAACAAATTACTTTAAAACAAGACATTCGGTGTGCCACAACTTCTGGGATAGAGTTCAGAAGTTTCCTTTGGTAGCAATAACTTAAAATCTCTTATGGTATTGCTGAGGTATCATGGCTACAGTCCAGTGCACACTGAACTAAGGTGAAGTGCTGACTTTGAAGGCTGTGAGCGGGAGACTTGTTCTGTGGTGCATATGCTTCTCCTCGGAGCCACAGGGATGGCCACAGACTGTGTGGCACAACTACTACTTAGCCAAATCAGCAGAGTGAGTGAACACTCTTGTGTCCAACTGCCTCTTCTGTTGGGGGTAGAGTACCATCATCATTCCTTCACCAGCCAGGATTCTGAGGAGCAGCAGCAACCACAGACTCTCTATGTAAGTCACTAGTTCTGACATATTGTTCTACACGCATGTGTGATTCGATGCGAAAGTGAAGCAGAATGGATTTGAAAGGTGGAGTTATATTCAAAGATGATGACACTTAGCTTGTCCAGACTTTATCATCGAACTCAAACCAAACCAAATTCCCCAGCATCTTACGAGTGAAGAGCAAGTTCGAGCTGTGGCTTGTCATTCGGGGTGTACAGGTATATAACATTATGGCCCTCGTTGTACAAGGGAAGAAAATGATATCCTGAACGTGTCAGTGACCCGTCCTAGGTGGTACAGCTGTTGACACAAAGCCAACTGGGCTGACAGCTTGTTGAACCTTTGGCCCCCACTTGCCTTGGACTCCAACTTAATAGGTCGCATTCAACCCACCGCAGTGAAACTTACAGGCACCACTATACTATCCCTGTTCTTTTCCTTCATTTCTTAAAATCAGATGGCTGGTGGGGGGATGGTGGGGGAGCATATTCTTTGAAGTTAGATGGGGATGGGGAAAGTACACCCCTTGAATTAATTATCTGTGTGAACGTGGGGTATAGTTCATTACATTAAAATATCACTTTCTTCATCTATGAATGCAACAAATGAGACCCATCTCAAAAGATTATTGCAAAAAAAAAGTATATGCCCTGGGATATGCCTAGCCTGGTGTCTGAAATAACTGGCACTCAGTCACATGGCTTCGGTCCTTCCTTCCCCACCACCTCTGTGCCCACCCTGCTTATGCTCCACCAACCTAGAAATAATTGTGGAATAGGCACGAGGGTACTTGGGCTTATCTGATCTAGCAGAGGCAGCTGAAGATGAACCAGCTTCTTCATGGCCATTAATCAGACAGGCACAAGCTACATGATTTCCCATGCCCACCATGGGCAATCACAGTGATAAATAGCCAACATCCCAGGAATCAACTCTGCCCCTAATCATTTATGAAGCACTCTACATGGACTATCTATCTCATTTAACCTTGAAAATAGCCACACTGTAGGTATGGTTATTATTTTCATATTAACCTGTGAGGAGTTAAGCAACATGTGCAGCTCACGGTCACCCAGCTTATAGGAGCAGAACAGGGCTCCCACAAGGTAATCTTTTCCCAGAGCCCACACTCTTGATCTGTATACTATACTGACTCTCTAAGAAGCAAGCCACCATGTCTTGAATGAGTTACGGAATGAGTAAACACACAAGTGAATAAAGACAAATATGGATTGAATACTACCCAGAACGCAGCAACCTTTCCAGCTTGCACAGTTCAATCCATTAAAACTTCTTAAATGGTAGGTTGTGACCTCACATGGCGTCACAAGATGCCATGGTAACAGTTAATGATTTCTGAGACCTAATCAAACATCAATTCAAAATCAAACAACACATATTGACATGGCTGTGTTCTGACAGTTCTCACTAGCCAGAGCTGCATCCTGCGACTTGACTTCAGCCTCGGTCCTACGCACACTCTGCTCAGTGCATCCCTTCACACCACACAATGCCTAAAACATCTTGGCCTTGAATTCAAGACTGTTGTGCATTAGAACTGGCAGTGTTTTTACTGTACAAAGTTTTCTAGTACAGAAAGCACAAAGGTCTAATTATGGGAAACAAAGATATTTAGTCATTCTCTATGATCATCCCACAGCATGTCATTATCAAATTAATACATCTGGATTGGATTGGATTAGGCAAGCATGCATACCTATATTAGTATGCAAATTTGGCATACTAATAAATGGTAAAATTATATGTATACCAAAGAATTACTGTGAGTGTAACTTTATATAACTGTGTTAGTTTTACACTCTCTCTTAACCCAGTTATCATCCAATTAATTAAGACTCTATTATATTATTTGTTAAACAGGCTTCTCAACACAAAACCTAACCAGTTATTACTCTATTCTTAAACCACTAAGCTAATCTGACTTCCCCCCAATGTAAATCCCGGAGGTACTTGCCCTTTGTGGCTTTCCCGCTTCTGCTGGCTCTTGCCTTGTCTCTCCTGCCTCTGCCTCTGGCTTAAAATCCCCTACTTCCTCCTCTAACTCCTTCCCCCCCCCCCCAGGGCAGGAAGTTCAGCCCATTCTCTCCCCTGCTCAATGATTAGCTATAAGCTGCTTTATTGACATATCAGGGGACAATTGGAGAGCAGTGTTAACATTACATTCCAACAAGAGATTCAAAGTACAAGGATTGCAACCAGATATGGGGGGTACAGAAATCAGTATTTGAATTACACAGTAACTTTATGCCTACAAATTACTTTAAAGCAATTTTTAAATTTATTCTTCTCTCATACAATACATACTGACTGCAGTCTTCCCAGTCTGTTCCCCAACCTCCTCTCTCACCCAGATCTACTGTTCTTCCATTTTTCTGGAGAAGAGAGCAGACTGCCAAGGGATATCAACTGAACGTGGCATTAAAAGTTACAATAAGACTACGGTGAGACTCAAACCCTCATATCAAGGCTGGATGAGGCAATCCATTAAGAGGAAAAGGGTCCCAAACAGGCAAAAGAGTCAGAGACACCCCTACCCCTTCTGTTAGAAGTCCTACAAGAACATCAAGCTACACAACCATAACATAGATACAGAAGACATAGGTCAGACCCATACAGGCTCAGTGATTGTCACGTCCGTCTCTGTGTACCCCTATGAGCCCTGTTTAATTGATATCTGTAGGCCACGTTCTTTTGGGGTCCACGACCCTGTTGGCTCCTACAATCCTTCTTCCCTCTTCTGTGGTTAAAGTAAATTTCTTTATGATTTATTATCAGTAATTATTTTATTTGTATACCCATTTTATATACCCATATACTCGGCGTCATACACTTACCAGGATAGAGTTGGGGATACAATGAAGTTGGTAGAGTGCTTGCCTAGCATTTTGGAAGTCCTGGGTTCATTTTCCAGTATTTTGAGAATCAGGAACAATGGTATAAGCCTGGAGTCCCAGTTCTCTGGATGCCAAACCAGGAGAATGAAAAGTTCAGGGTCATCTTGTGCTATGCGAGACTCTAGCTCAAAAAAACAACAAACAAACAAAAAAGTCTGCTATGGAAAGGAATCTCAGGTGGATACAGTCTAAGAGGCCCTGAGGTGGATTATGCTACCAAGCCCTGGAAAGAGACCAAAGCAGAACATCTGTGGGGTGGAAGGTGGAGGGTGGAGCCCTGGCCATGGGGAACTCATGGAGTGTGACAAGAGGGTACACCAGGGAGACTTTGCTCGACCATCCCTTCACATTCTTCCTCTGTCTCTGATCCACAGGATCAGATCCAGGCAGCGTCATTTTCCCAATGTATCTGTTAGTTGAGCATGTCAGTCTCTTCCTAACGACACCCAGAGCTTTTAGCCAACCTCGACTGACCTGTGCATACATCGTGTGGGCTCTGTGTCTCTCTCCTTGTGGACAGATTTGGTTGGTTGTTCCTCAGTGTGAGCTGCAGATCCCTTGGGAGAGCTAGTGCCTTGGGAGTTCATCCGTCTTCTTCCTGGTGGCATCACACAGAGATCTCTGTACAGAGCAGGAAGAAGTCCTCTGGCATTGTACAAGCCTGTGGTGTGCGTGTGTCTGTAGTTGGTTGTTACTGGACCTATTCCAGAAACATCACCCTCAAGGCTTCCTACCTACCCTGCCTTCTCCAAGAGCATTCGCTGAGCATCCTTTCCCAGGGAAGCTTCTCTGTTCTCTCAAAACTCATGTCTTCACCACAACTTAGCATTTGCCTTGCATCTTTTTATTCTCTGCATTACACCAACTGTCAGCTCTGTGAGGGCAGAGATTCACTTTATATTCATTTAAACATCAGGATAAAATTGTACATATTCATCATTACTACAAATCTCTATTGAACAATCAATGACATCCCACTGTGTTGGTTGCTTTTGTTTGTTTTCACCAACTGAACACAAGTTGAGAAAATGCCTCTATCAGACTGACTTGTAGGCAAGTCTGTGGGGCATTTCCTTGACTAATGATTGATGTGCAAGGGCCCAGCCCTCTGTGGGAGGAGCCAACTCACAGTAGGTGCTCTTGGCCTATACAAGAAAGTTGGCTGAGCAATGCATGGAAAGCAAGCTAGTAACACCCCTCCACCATCTCTGCTTCAGTTCCTGCCTTGACTTCGCTGGTGCAATAACCCTTTGCTCCAGAAGTTGTTGTTTTTGGTCATGGTGTTTTATCTCAAAGGTAGAAAACAAGCTAAGATTGCCACCAAGAAAAACACAAAGACAAGGTAAATTCAGGCTTCTTCTGGAGTGGAGGCTCTCTCCCAGCTTGCTCTAATTCTCTCCACCACCCACTTCCCTTGTTCCTTAAGTAATATACACACAGTAGTAGGAAGGGATACACAGAATATAGAATATAGAAGGTACAGTCCTATTTGCAGCTCCTGGGTCACCACAGAGACCCCTGGTTCCCATACAAAGGCCCACACAGGCTGCTAGCGTTAAGATGTGGACCATCCCCCTAAGGTTCATGTGGTAAAAGTTTTGTCTCAAGCCACAGAACCTTTCAAAGTTTGGGCCTGGAGGAAGGGCATTAGGTCAAGAGGCTTCTGCTCTCAGAAGAAATGGATGTCGTTCTTACAAGGCTGTGTCGGGTCTCTGTGAGAGTTAGTCATTAGGAATCGAGACCATCCCTATGCTTCACCCCTTCTGCATGTGACCATGCTCCCTTCTGCTTCTATACCACGTCACAGTACAGCCGGGAGCAGCCTCACCAGGCGCTGTTACCATGC
>CAJQZJ010032218.1:1282181-1312401 GCA_907164525.1 Lophiomys imhausi | reverse complement strand
TCAATCACAGTCCCCTCCCTATTCCCCCTCCAGTCCCACCCTCCCACCCTCAAACCCCATCCTCTTCCCTTTTTTTTCTTTTAAGTTTAAGGTATATCTCATTTCCCCCTACAGTTTCCCCTTTCAGTCCAACAAATGGCTCTTTCTCTTATAATAATAAATACAATACAAAACAACAGAGGTAATTAGGCCACAGTTATGAGGGTATATGGCTTAGCGTACATTCCCAATGTCCAGTCCATATGTATTTGGTACCTGACTTTAACATTCTACTATCTAACCATCTCCATGAGTTTAAAGTTCTATATCTGACTCAACATACATACTAACTTGCAACACAGTTTTAAAAGTATCTTCTTAGATCTATAACACTCTCTTGACTCCTAAACAACTCAAAATTTAACTATGAGACTCTAGCTATCTGTTCTTCAACCACCTCAAAGACCTGAGAGGGATAAATATATCTGATTTTATAGGAAGTACAGGGCCTGCAGCTTCCCAAACTAAGAAATGACATACCAGTGGCTGCCTGGACAGTTCCCATTTTCTCTCCATACATTACAGCATCGATCTTCAGTCATTTGGCCCTGTTTCTCTGACAGACATTGATTGTAGAGCAGGGTTTATGAAGGACTTACCTACCCTGTCTTGGCAGAGCTAGGCTGTCGACTTACCTGCTTCCAGGTTTTGTCCTTTTTGGACAGCATTTTGTCTACAGTTGGAGCAAGGGGCTTTTCCTACCAAGAGATAGGCTTGCGACTAATTCAATCATCTCCCACTGGAGATTCTTCGATGCTCATCTTCTACTTGGAGGAGAATAGGGGGTGCTGTCAGGAGTTGATATGTCTTGATATAAAAAAATCTAAAGTTACGAAAACATCTTTGAATGCCATATTCTGCAGATCTCTTGAGGTTTTTGAAGAGGCCCTATCTATCTCTTATATTAGGGTAAGCAGATGCTGCTTGTCTCTTAGCAGGTTTATTTCTGATTAGCTTAGAAAGTAACTATAATAGGCTGTCATAGTACCTAACTGAATGACCGGCTTGCATAACCATTAGTTTGCATTTCTTAATTATCCTAAACAGTTTATGACAATTAGTAGTAAAAGGCCGAAACATTTCATTTTTTTTCTTTACCTCCTAACCCTTCCATCCTCTTTCTCTGGGGTGGGGTGTCCTTATATAACAGTCCCTCATCTCAGTTGAGAGGTCGTATGAGGGCCAAGAGCCTCCTCATTCATTGGGGGTCTACAAGGCAGTACCATCAGTGAAAAGTGTCTCGCTGCCTGGGAGAGAAAACTACTAAACAAACAAACCAATAAGCATACAATAGATAAAAAAGACTAAAAAATAGAAAAAAAAATCTTAACAAGTCAAGCAAGGCCTGTCCCTTACACTGGCACTTTTATGTGTAGAAACTTACCCTGTGAAACAAGCCAACAGAGACAAAAAAGACTTTTACAAAAATGTCTAACTCCTGTTACCTAGAACAGTAAAGGAATTGGAGTGTCCATGAACTGATTAAACAAATTTGCCACATGTTTGAGACAGAATGTATTAGACGCCCACTAAAAATAAGGTGGGCTGGAGAGGTGGCTCAGTGAGTAAGAGCAGGTGCTGCTCTCGCAGAGGGCCAGGATTCAGTCCTCAGCACCTGCGTGACAGCTTGCAACTGTCTATAAATCCAGCTCAAGGGGATCCAGTACCCGTTTCTAGCCTCTTCAGGCATCAGACACATACACGGTGTGCAGACATACATGTAGGCAAAACACCCACACACGTAAAACAAAATAATAGTAAATTCTTTAAGTAAAAAAAAATATATATTTAATAGAATAGGAAATGCCAAAAGATAGGGCATAAAACAGAATGTTACTTATAGTCACATTTTTCATGAAAGGTGGATATTAATGTAACTTAAAAATTGTGTTTGTTTTACACTTTCTCTCTTAACCTGGCTATCATTCAATTAATTGAGATTCTATTATATTATTTGTTAAGCAGGCTTCACAACACAAAAACTGAGCAGTTATTACTCTATTCTTAACCCACTAAACTAATCTGGCTTCCCCACAACGTAAATCCCAGAGATACTTGCACTTTGTGGCCTTCCCACTTCAGCTGAATTTCTCCTGATCTCTCCTCCTGAGCCTCTGGCCAAATCCCCCTACTTCCTCTCTTTAACTCCTCTTCCCCTGGAGGGCAGGAAGTCCAGCCCTATTCTCTCCCCTGCTCACTGATTGGCTGTGAGCTCTTTTGTTGACATATCAGGGGACAACTGGGAAGCAGTGTTTACACAACAGTCAGACGGGAGATTCAAAGTACAAGGATTGCCAGGTGTGGTGGCGCATGTCTTTAATCCCAGCACTCGGGAGGCAGAGGCAGGTGGATCTCTGTGAGTTCAAGGCCAGCCTGGTCTACAAAGTGAGTCCAGGACAGCCAAGGATACACAAAGAAACCCTGTCTTGAAAAAACAAAACAAATAAACAAACAATCCAAGTACAAGGATTGCAACCAGATATGGGGGATACAGAAATCAGTATTTGAGCTGCACAATAACCTTATCCCTACAGCTGGATATATGCATGGGTGGACAGAGGGACTAGGTAGGTGATAGCTAGACAGATAGATTCCGAAGGGCATCAACTGACACTAGCCATTGCTCTCTTTGAATGGCAGATCATGACAATGTCTTTATATTTATTCCAAAATAACTGAGTCTATGTGCTGTTTAGAGTAAGGAAATAGATTTAGATCACAGTTTCAAAGGCTGGAAATCTAAGATTGACTGGCCTCTTCTGTGTGGACTGTGGTAAAGGCCTATGCCACAATGTATGTGGAAGAAACCACAAGGTGAGACCAGAGGCATGGGATACAGGGATTCCTTAGGGACAGAGAGGCACAGAAAGGGTAACTTATCACCCCACCTCTGAGCCTGTAAAACCCCAGACTTCCATTACTGTCCCACTTTTAACTACACTGCTACCAGACCCATACGGTGGGGCCCACACTCGAGATCTGTACACAAAAGATCCTCACCGCTGCCTCGCTGTGTGGTGTACTTGGCTCCTTTGCCTCCTTCCCTCATATCCTTCTCTGAGTGTAGGTGGGTGCTGAAGACAGAAAACACTGCATTTGGTGTTTGGGGGAATTTCAAGTAAAATAAATCAAGGCCTTGCCCTTGTGGCCACGATAATCTAATTTAGGAAGCTGGACCCACTGGCTCCCTAAACTGAAGGAAAGGGATCCATCTGTATGTCTGAGGCTGGGGTGCTGTGTATAGAAATCACAAGCTGAGCTGGTGAAGTGATTGCAGGTGCACCACCTGAGTTTCATCTCCAGAACTCATTTATTTTTAAAGCTAGGTTTGGTGGCATGCTCGTGCAATGTTAGTGCTGGGGAGACAGAGGTAGGCAGGTGCCCGGGGCCAGCAGGTTAGCCAGCCCAGCCTACTGGGAAAGTTCCCGACCCTTGAAAAACCCTGTCTCAAAGAGCAAGGTGGGCAGCACCTCGAGAATAGTAGCTGAGTTTGTCTCACATGCACATACATGAACCTGAGAACACACAGACACACACACACACACACACAGGCACACACACACACACACCTCACATGCCCTGAATATAAAAGAGGAAAATGCCCTAGTACTTGGGGCCTAGGGTGAGTTTGGGATTTCTCTTTTCCCTGGGAGCCTTTTACAATGAGTCTAGACTCTTGGATTTCTTCAGTGGCTCTTTGGTCTACTCAAGAGATGTAATTATGTCTCTAAGAGTACCTTGCCATGAACAGGGCATACCCAAAGCCTTGCTTTACTTTGATCTTTCTTTTTTCCATGGTAGACACCGCACTGTGAGGGTTAATGTTTAATGCTAGGGACAGCTACTCACATTGTAAGTTGGACCACCACCTGGAGTTTCTGGCCTCTGGGTCTTTGTTTTGTTTGGTTTTGGAGACAGTGTTTCACTGTGTACTCTGGTTGTCATGAAACTTAACTCTGTAGACCATGCTGGCCTTGAACTCACAGAGATCCAAGGATTTTTCCTGTTTAATCACCCCCAACCCAATGACGAAGGAACCACTGACACTGGACTTTCAGACAGGTTCCTGGCCCTGCTTGGTCCCCACCACCACCTCACTCCATCCTGTTTCCCACTTTCACCACCCTGTACCCATTCCATCCACATCCTCAGGCCCCTGGAGACACTTAAAGATTCTACAGGAGGGAAAGCTCTTTGTAACCAAAAACATCCACCCTGTGTTTGACGCCTTTCCTTTCCATTTGTGACAGTCCTTTATTCTCCAAGGCAGTAACGTGCCTGGCTCCACCCAGGAAGAGTTGGTCTTTTTCAACCAAGTCCTCAAAGCTGAGTGGCCATCAGCCATCATCAGATCAGGCACACCTGCTCAGAAGGGACCACCCCACCAGGGATCAGTCCCATGTTCCCTCAGAGAAAGGGAATGGGGGGTGGATTGGGAGAATCACTGGACACTTACCTGAGAACCCAGCCACTCCTTCCAGCCATCCCTATGCAATTCTGCCCCAACTGTATGTGATCTCTCAAGATGTCCTAGAGTATACGGTCTGGGGAAGATTAACTGAGGGGGTCTCCATTATCCATGCTGAGTGATATAGGGAGTGGACATTGTTTACATGCTGACCTCATGTTTGGTGGTCCTGCCATGGTTAGGGACCGATGCCTGAGCTGCACAGGTTATTGAGAACCCATTTACTTTGGCCCCATCACCTTGGGGACCTTCAACAGAGTCAGTGCATGTGTGGGCCACGTGTAGGGAAGACAGAATTAGTTGCTGGTGCTGGGGGGGGGGGGCATGGCTTGAGATCAAAGAAATTTTGCTAAAGGATCCCCCTAGAAGACACTCCTTAGTCCCCAGCTTGGGGGTGGAGTGGAGGTAGGGGTATCTGTGCTTGCATTGCAGGCAAAGGGCACCAGAGTGAACACTATACCTTGGAAAGATGCTCCTGGGCTGGATGGAAGCCACCAAATTCCCCACTTACTTACCGTGTACTTTTCATCTTCAAAGCCCTGTGCCTCAATTAAGTAATTAATAGGCCTGGTCATGTCCACAGCTCTCCCAAAATAAGGCTGGTTGGGGCTTTGCTATTCCTCCGGGAGACAGGCTTTCACGTGGAGCCCACGGAAGCCCTGAGAAGTCAGCCAGGGTCCAATCCCTCCGACCTCCACTTTAGATCAGCTTAAACTAGGCAAGGAAGTGGCGGAAGCAGACACAGAGGCTGTGGTCTGCTGCCCCCTGGAGGGTATTCTGATAACAGCAAGCAAATGGACCACATAAACAATGCCTCCAGTAATAGGAAGAAAACGGCCTTTTTGTCTGCAGAGGAGTGTCTGGCAGGCCAGAGCCTTCTTGAAAAGGGGAAAATATTAACCCAGAGCATAATGACTCCTCTCTCTTCTCAGCCACGGCCTCGACAGATGATGTTGATGTTGAGTTTAACAAGTTCCGTGGGCCGATGCCTTCAGAGTGAAATGAGAGAACCCCTGAATTAATGGGTGAAAACTCCCCTTCACACATCAGTGGACGAAAGGAAGGCAATTGCTCTCAATATTTATTTTTGATTTGGAAAAATCCAAGCAAGAGACTTTGAAGAAGTGAAGATCTGATTATAATTCTAGGCTCTGTGCCAATGGGATAAATTGTCTGGTAGATTTTTCCAGTGTTATCGACTCCCTTTGCATTTGACACCAATGGCCCAGCCTGGTACAAAGGGCTCTCAGGACACGGCGTCATTCCTACATCATTGGTAAAATGTGAAGTACCCCCACTGGTCATAGCCTAGTCACTCCCAATACTGGCATCTGGAGTCTATGAGTCTGGAGTCTACTTTGATGTCCTGCCTGGTCTCCATGTCCTCATGATTTAATCCTCCAGGCTAGCATGTTTAGGGACTTCTTTACTTAAATAAACAAACAAGAAAATAAATAAGTAAACAAATATTTAAATGGCACGCACACTCAAGGTGTATGCTTCAGGCTGTGTGTACTCTCTTCATTTGACTTGTAGATGTTCGAAACATTCAACTAGGCAAGTCTGCAGTCACGGAGAATGACAGGGGGCTGGGAGTCGATCTGCAGTAGATCTTGGCTTCCAGTCAGTCAGCAATACTCCAAGAGAGATGGGGAAATGGCCAAGAAGCAGGCACACTGGCTCTGCTGGCTAAGCCCCGGCTGCTGGAAGAATCCACATGGTGACGATCTTGACTGGCCTGGGCCAGATGTGGGGGCTTAGAACTCTTCCTCTGCTCCTCAAGGAGCTCAGGATAGTGAGACTTGGGGCTGGAGAAGGTGCTTATGGCTAGAGAACTACAAGGTGATGTAGAAGAAGTCAAGACCCAGCAGGTGAGAGTATTGCTACCAGCTGCCCTGTGAAACAGTGGCTACTGGAGCTGGGTGTCACCCAGATGTGGACTAGCCAAGCTGCCCAGCAAAGGAAGGCAGCTCCAGATGCAGACAGATGCCATTGCTCCCAGAGCAGCTTTTTCCAGCTGACACCCAGAGTGACCCAAGCACTGTCCCAGAAAGTACACTTTTAAGATGGTCCAACAAGCTGTCTGGAAAGGCCTACCCAAAACCGTGGGGGAGTGGCATACAATAAGTAAACCCCAGTGACCCCACCCTGTCTGCAGTTACTCAGAGCTCACTGGCCAAGACCCAGAGAGCAGCCATGTCCGGCTGCAGTCTATCCAAATTCAATTTTCTACTGAAAATGAAAACAAGTCAAGCCAAGGTAAACTCAGGACATGACTTAGCAGCAACTGACACAACAAACATTGTCATCAGGGGACACAACTAGGTCCCCACTACCGAGGGAGGATGGTGACACGCCACAGCCAGCTTCTGCTCAAACACTTCTGGGATCAAAGTTTATTTATTGCACAACTACAGTATGATGTCATTGTAGTCTTTGTTTTACAGGTGGGGAAACAGAGGAACAGCAGAGTCAGGTGGCTACCTAAGCTTCCAGTGTAACAGCGGTACAGGTCTCTATCAATTTCTCTGTCTTTCCATTTCTACATGCGAGGATTCTAGCTGTGCTGGAAGCCCCGAAAAATGACCAGAAATATCATCTGGAGTCTTTGATGGGGAATGACCATTGCAAAAATGTGGTGGTGGTCACGCTGGGAAATTGGAGTACTGGGGATAAGCCAATGTTTCCCATACCCAATGGAGCTGGGGTCTGTATTCCAGAAGCCACTGCAGATCCATTCCCAGCATGGTCTTATTTTCTATGTAAGGCTTCATAGGTAAAAATTTCCATATAAATCAAATAAAGAGACTATCTAAAGCTTGAAGCAAGTACAGTGTGTGTGTTTTAAATTTTTATTTATATTAGCATTTTTCCTGTAAGACAAGAACAGGTGTTCATTGAGCTCATAGTACAGTCCCACTGTGCTCAGCCCTGTAGAGAGCAATCCCTAAGAGCAAGGAATATAGGGGTGCATCCACTGTCAGATCAAGAGAGCTCAAAGAAGAGAGCACTATGGAAGAGAATTCAGACCTGGGCTGAGGGAATATGGCTACACCATAGGTAAGAAGATGCCCCTTTGCAAACCAGCCAGGGTGGAGAAGTAGCCATGAGGAGCTGGCTCCTAGTGCTGGCTGTCCTTGCTGCAACTCCTCTCCCACCCAGCCATCTCCCACCCAGTTCCTTCCTCTGTTGTAGACCTAGGCTGCGGAGGGGTAGAGTACAAAAACCATTGTCTTTTCATACACCAGCCATGTTTGTCTGTGGTCAACATTCTATCATGGGATGAAGGCTTATCTCTAATGCTCAGTGTCTCTGAGACTGTCCTTTTCGATCTACTTCAGGTGTGTTCCTGCTCACTTCTATGGGGAGCTCCATCGCCCAGAACACCTGACAGCACCTGACCCAGGGGATTACCATGGGTGATTGTGGAGGGGGACTCAGAGGTCGCTTGGCTACGCCATGTGTGTCTAGTGTTCTTTGACTGAAATCTTTTTACTCTTTTGCCCAGTTATTTTTCCACGGTAAGATGATTTACATGAGGATTATATCAGGTGCAATATCAAGAGACCGGTTTAATGTTTTCAACTTTTCATCAGAGGCATTGTTTGAGTTACTCTCCTTGCTTCTGTAACAAAATACCCGGCAAGAAGCAACTCATGGGAGACAGTATTTATTCTAGCTTACGAGTATAGGGTACAGTCCATTGTGGGGGTGGAAGCATGAGCCGGCTACTCACACTGTACACGGTCAGGAAGAGCAGGAGAGGTCCCCCCGCCCCCAGGTTTGGAGATCGTCAAGGTGCAAGGTGAGTGAAGGTGGAGACTGTGTGCTGCCCCCCACCCTCCGCTGGGGCACTTCTGCCTGGGAGCCGCTGCCCAGTGCCTGCCCAGCTGAGATACACCTCCACACCCTCCTCCCCCAACTTGCTCCAGACATGGAGATGCAGGAATTGCCGGCACAGAAGACACTGATCAGTGCACAGGTCCAGGTTTGAACCTGCACCTTTCCAGACAGGCACTTTGAGACCAACTTCCAGTCTTTCCATCTGTGAAATGGGGACAGCTCCTGAGCATTTTCCTTAATGACCTGGCCGAGAAACAAGCCAGGAATGTGTGCATCACCCCGAAGGAATCTGCAGACCTCTACTCCCAGGCATCCATTTGCCCTGTCTTTCCGTCTTCAGTGTGAGCCTAGAAGATCACTAACAGCTCTCAAAAAGGTCAGCCCTGTCCATGCCTTCATCTTGGGCTTTGGATCTCCCCCCACTTTGGAGTGATTTCTTGCTGCATTTGTAACAAACTGATGAACTGTGGACCTCCAACGATGTAAAGATGCCTTCTCAGGCATCTTCACAGGTTAGCTTGAACATGGGCTCTTGGATCCCAAGAATGGTGCTTGCTGGTGACCTGTGGTAAAGCATGCCATAGGTGGTAAGCGTACCATTGGCTTGCCCTTAAAGGTTGTACAAGAGACAAGTATCCTATAGAGTAGACCCAGCCCCAATGAATTCTCTCTGGCCATGAGCCAGGTTGTCTGGGATCTCTTTGAAGCTCTTTCTGTTTCCAATAGGTGTTAACTTAAGTGGTCCTGAAGAGCTGAGCAAAGACCCAGGTAGTCCAGACAGGGGATCATATTATTTGTGGTGGTGGTGGTGGTGTGTGTGTGTGTGTGTGTGTGTGTGTGTGTGTGTGTGTGTGTGTGTACATGTGTGCAGATTAACATGTGTATATGTGAATGCCTGTACCCATGTGTGCACATATCCATGGAGGCCAAAGCTCAACCTCATGTACCATTTTCTGGGACATCCACCCCCCCCCCCGGCCTTTGTGTTTTGAGACAGGGCCTCTCGCTAGAACTTGGGGCTCATTAATTAAGGTATACTGGCTGACCAGCAAGACTAGGGACCCAGCTAAGTCAGCAAACATCTCCAGGGCTGGTGGTATTCAAGCTCAAGCCACTTGCTGGGCTGTTTAGATTGGGGCTGTGGATGAACTCAGGCACATGTGGCAAGTGGTTTAGCAACTGAGCTATTTCCCTGCCCTAGGTTTAACTTACAATTGAACATCTATTAACTACTTCATTGCTGAGAAGGCTCCTGTCTGGTCTCTTGTTGTGTAGGATGAAACTCTGCCTTATGATGTGTCAGGTAGGTGTCAGCTCCCAGGGCTCTTTCCCAGGCTGGTATATGGGGATAGTGAACTCAGAGATTATTTTTTAGATGGGACCCTTTCTGAAAAATGCTGGCAGCCACTTCCCAAGGGTGAGAACCCTAGCTCCACTGGGACCCCAGATCAGCCTTCATGCCTTGGAGGCTCCTGGAAGAACTGCTCTAGCAGGAGTCCACGCTCATGAAAACAATGACTGTAGAAAGCTGTTAACAAATCATGCCCACACATAGGGTCTTGTGTAGTCATTCTATCTGTCCGGTGTGATCGTGATCATTCTGCACATTCAAGACTGAGACTCCTAGAGACATGGTGATTTGTCACGATTTTACAGCAAAATCAAAATTGATTACTGGGGGACTTTGAGGTAAATCGGGTCGTGAGGGACAGAAGAGCTGGATCTGTCTAGGGCTGTGCTGAGTGAGACCTTCCTGTAGCTAAGGGGACACCTGGGAACTCACTGCTAGACTTGGCTCCCAACTGCATTCTCAGGTCAGCAAACTCCCCCGCGCCCAGATCTATGGGCACCTGCTGGGTCAGACCCCCTGTTAAAATGGGGCTTGTGGCAAAACATCGGCATGAGCTATGACTGTGCCAGGCATAAATCTGCGGTAAGTGTCCCCTTGGGTACAACATCTTGTCACTTGTAAGCTTGAGGACTAGGTGTGGGTGATTCATCAGGGTCAATAGCAATTCGGCATCTTGGTTCCATGGTTTCTGACTGAAGATGAAGCTTTATGTCTTAGATAGTGTTCATTCTTGCCAGATGGAACTCATGTTGATGCTTGAGCCTCCAATGGGACAGTAGTGAGAGGCATTGAGCAGATCTTTCCTGAAAGGATTAATGCTTCTCTACAAAGAATGGTCTGTCTAGATTATTTCAGGTTCAGCCATTCTTCATTCTTTCCAAATGTCCCTTGCCTTCTCTCCTTTCTCTGAATGGAACAGCACAGAACCTTCATCAGAGAAAGCTGGAAGGTGTAGCACCAGATTTAGGGTTTCTAGTCCCCATATCTACAAGTCAAATACAGTTCTTCTCTTTTTAAGTTACCCAACCTCAGCTATTTTATTATCACAAATAATTTTTAAAAAAAATAAAAAGAAACTAGATTTAAAACACATAAGATGTGAAGAGTCCTTCCCAGAGACCTGATGAGCATTCCCCAGTGATCTGAGGGTTGGGTCCTGCTTAGCAGTTGTGAAAGTCTGAGAAGGGGAAGGACTTGTGAGATCAGGTGGCAGATTGGGACCAAAGCTGGAGAAAGGGCTCCACATATCCTCCCAGGGTCATTCTGCCTTGACAGAAGTGACTTGGCTACATAGTCCTTCTCTGCAATCCAGAGCCAGAGTCTGTGACCGTGATCTCCTTTCCTACCCTGTGGAAAGGACAGAACCACTGAGAGTGAGACTTGGGGAAATAGCTGGAGTGGGGATGTCTTGTGAATTCATGAATGAAATGCAAAGTGATAAGTTACAAATGATCAACTCAAACCGCATAGCCACATTTTATCTTGGTTCTTGAGACAGGGACTACATATGTAGGCTGTTCTGGCCTCTTTCTTGTTGTTCCTCCTTCCTCAACCTCCCAAGTCCTGCATTGCAAGTCTGTCCCCCACCTCCTGTCATGCTTTCTCTAAACATTTTTTTTTTTTTTTACATTTTGTGGGACCTAAGTCAGACTTGATGAAGATCATCACTCTCAAATAAGAAATTTTTATTTGCAACATTTTAAAATAAAGTTTTTTTAAGAATAACAAAAAAGAGTAAAAGATTTAAATATTTTTAAAATACACAGTCTCAGCTATTTTGTCATACAACAAAAAAAATAGATCAAGATGCTATTTCATTCTCTTCCATCACTAAAATCTTGTATAGAGTATGGAAGACTGAGGTCAGGCTGGGTGGGTGATGGAATGTCAGGGTGTCATATCCAAGTGCAAAAAGGAGGCGATGCCAGGCAGTAAAAGGGACACACTTACCAGCAGATGACGAAAACTGGAGCACCTATACCACCCGTCCACCTCGTGTGAAACCTCCCGCCTGCTCTTGATTCAAGGACCATCTGGAAGGTCACTCTGGAAGGTCACTCTGGAAGGTCACTCTGGAAGGAAGGTCACTCTGGAAGGTCACCCTGGAAGGTCACCCTGGAAGGTCACCCTGGAAGGTCACTCTGGAAGGTCACTCTGGAAGGTCACTCTGGAAGGAAGGTCACTCTGGAAGGTCACTCTGGAAGGAAGGTCACTCTGGAAGGAAGGTCACTCTGGAAGGAAGGTCACTCTGGAAGGTCACTCTGACTTCCTTCCCATGAGGAAGCAGCATGGGCTCCAGGCTGGCACTGCTGGAGATTAGAGACAGTGGTCTCCAGGAACTGGCCATTGTCTTGTGTTGCCCCACCCCATCTGAGAGGTAAACTAGTTTTCCTAAATTTGAAATGATAGATGGGAATCTCACACACATGTGCCCATACCTCCCAGGTAACTGAATGCCTGTCACACACATGTGCCCATACCTCCCAGGTAACTGAATGCTAAGCATATCTCCTGTACGACGTCAACTTGCTCTCTAAGCTCTTACTAACCTGTACCTGGAGAGAGAGAGAGAGAGAGAGAGAGAGAGAGAGAGAGAGAGAGAGATTGTGTGTGTGTGTGCAGAGAAAGAGCTCCAAATTTAGAGAGGCGGGAGTTGGGTAGGAAGTCAAACCTGCCAGTTCCTCCACCCTACCAGAGAAAGTGACGTCCACACAAAGCCGTGCTACCAAATGGGGAAAGCCAGGGAGGGGGGGTCAGTGGATCAACTGATACTCAGTTAAGATGAAATAAAATCCTTCAGAGACTGGAACAACTTCTCTTTCCCCAAATACCTCTGAGGCTTAAAAGAGAACAATCAAAAGGCAAGAGTGTGGCACTTGCCAGCTGATGCCACATTGCCAACAAGAAGTAAACTTGGGGTACAGAGACAGTCCCCCAAACTCTGATGAAAATAACAAGAGCACAATGGGATTTCTAAGCCTTCACTCTGCCCAGCGCCCCAGACACTTTTCAAGCCCAGTTTCCATAATAATTTAAAATCAACTACTAGAGCCCAGGTGTGGTGCGTAGAGGGAACTAAATGACAGGTGGAGTAGTGTCTGCAGTGGATGAGAATTACCAGGACAAAACCAACAGTCTGTCCTGGTTGTCTCTTCTGACAACTTGACACAGGCGAGAGTTGTCTGGGAAGATAAATCATAATTGAGAGACTGCCTCCATCAGAGTGGCCTGCAGGAAAGTCTATAGGGCATTTTCTTGAATGATTGACATGGGATGGCCCAGCCCACTGAGGGCTGTACCACCCCTGGGTAGATGGTTCTGAGTGGTACAAGAAAGCAGAGCGAGTGGTGGGGAGCAAACCAGTAAGCATCACCCTTCCCTGGCCTCTGCCCTTCAGGTTTCTGAGTTGAGTTCCTGCCCAGGCTCCCCTCCATGGTGAGCTGTGACCTGAGAGTTGTAAGAAGAAATAACCCTTTCCTCTGTAAGTTTGCTCATGTGTTTATCACAGCAAGAGAAACCTGTCTGAGACACAGCCTTCACCTGAGAGCTCTGCACAGATAGGGAAAGGGAGAACTCTGTTGTGAGAACAGTAAATAAAGGTGCCAAGGGCTGGAGAGAAGCTTGCACAGAGGAGAGCCTTGTCTACCCAGAGAAGGGGTGAGCTTGGCCAAGGTGCTGACTGATAGTGTTCAGTGGGGTTGACGAAAAGTAGACATGGAGGGTCACAAAAGTCAATACATATGCCCTTCCACCCTTTCTGTCACTTTCTGGGAGTCTGTGCCACCAGATACTCTGAAAGTGACGTGGGTGTAAGATGACTCCTCACAGATTCACTGGCAGGGACTGGGAGTTGGAAATAAACCCAGATGTCCATCAGGAAAAGCTTAGTTAAAGAAGGCACAGGACGGCTGAACCACAAACTCCGATACAGCTGTGAGAAGGAAAGAGGAAACTGTCTGGTGCTGATGTGAGTGAGCTCCAGGATGTTTTGGTAAGGAACTGAAAAACAAGGAACTGGGTATCGTGTGTAGAACATCACTGTTGGTGAAATAGAGAGAGATAAGAATACGTCAAGTGTCCTGGTACAGGGACATATGAATTCTGGAAGAGTCAACAAACAAAAATGGTATCTATGGGCAGGCCAGGATCTGTGCTGTTGGGGGATGGGCTAGAAGAAAGGGGAAAACTTGCAGGCTCTTCTGTTTGGATAATGGAAAGTTCATACTAGTACGAACATATCAGGGCCCCATAAAAACACCTCCAGGTCTATAGAGACAGGTGAATGGTTTCCAGGGGTTGGGAGGATGGAGACACAGAGAGTGGAGGCCCAAGGGAGGCAGAACCTTCTTCAGACTGGGTGGGCCTGAAGAGTGGTCACAGTCACATGTGCCTTGAGTGCACTGAAGGCGGATGATAGTATATGTTATGTTTTGCTACAGCTGGAGAAAGACAGTGCATCTGTTTTCTAATGCCTAGGCTTCCCACACTTCAGGCTGCACCAACTCTCACAGTTCAAAGATTCTGCCCTCTGGGAGAGGTTCCAGATTCAGACAGGAGTCACTCAAGGCTGTTTCCATTGTCCTGGTCATTCTAAAAAGTCAAGGCATGGGTAAAAATATTAACTCTATTCAGAACAAGGCTTCTCACTGGACCTTGAAAGTTATACTCCCAAAAAGCCATTTTACCTAATTTATTTAAAGCAAAACCCCCAGAGAGAGAGTGAGGGGTTGCAGCCAGTGGAGTTACAGGTAAAGGGATTCAGTCTGCAGGTCCCTGAAGTACTGGACGCTAAAGAAATATCTGGATTTTCAGGGGCCCTAAACGTCTGCTACAAAGGCTGTTGGAAAGGCCAAGGAAAATGTGACTTCCACCAGTGCCCAGGCAACCAAACACAAACTGAAGACACGACATCTTTGTTTTTAGGGTTGCCAGCATTCATCTGTCAAGGTGCCTGAGTGGTCCAAGTCTGAGCCAGAAAGCTGTCCTTCCACACTGGTTCATGCAAAACTAGAGCTCACTGAATAGTTACCAGGTCACCTGGCCAGACAGACGACGATCATTAACTGAGCTGATTGACGGGATCAGATCAGAATCAGTTCATGAGGAGGGAAAATGGATTTCACCCGAAGTTCTCAGGACGGACCAACACCCTGGGGCTCACAGCCACATTTGACACACTGTATACGGGGAGCAGAGCAGTTAGGGACAAGGCAGAGCTCACTTGTTCCTCACCACCATTCTGGGAAGAAGACACCCCTTCCTGTTCTCCCTGAGGAAACAGGTTTTCTAGAAGTTTCTTAGCCCACAGAACCACAATAACTAGATGCTAGCTTAACATGACATTCCATCTTCCACCAGGATCTCTCTCTCTCTCTCTCTCTCTCTCTCTCTCTCTCTCTCTCTCTGTGTGTGTGTGTGTGTGTGTGTGTATGCATGTGTCTGTCTGTCTGTCTCCATGTGTATCTTTCTGTGCCTGTGTCCATCTCTCTGTGTGTTTCTTGTGTTTGAATGTGTCTTTCTGTGTTCCCTTCCTCCCTACTGTGTGTGTGTGTGTGTGTGTGTGTGTGTGTGTGTGTGTGTGTGTGCGTGCCTGTGGGTATGCACATGTGTGTGTGTGTGTATGTGTGTTATCTAGTTTCATTTTTACCTTTTCTCATGTGGCTTGGGAGACACCTATCACCCCCTCCATGGTTCAGTCAGCTCACCGGTATGATGGAAGCAGTAATAAACTTGCCCTGTAGGAACCTGTGAGAGTGACACAGTGGCAAGTGCCCCTGACTGTCCTCAAGCCATGCTAGTCTGAACTGCTTTCAAATATAGCCATTGCTCTATTGCAGGAAGTTCTCTGTTGTTCAGCATGGCTGGAAATGCTCAATAACAAGTTTTCTTACACACATCACACTTTATTCTGTTTCAAACACTGAAATGCAATAAAATGCCCTAAGGCTGAGTACTCAGAGACATGAATTTCCTGAATGATCCAGAAGTACTTCAGGGACCCATTGCCACGAATCTATACCTTAGCTTCCAGGCGCCGACGCAGTCAGTCCTGTGCAGAACCCAGAGTGGTGGTCAGGATGGGACAAGGGGCTCTGAGAGCTGTAGTGTGAAGGTGCCCATCCAAGCCCTTCAGGCTTGTGGGAAGAGACTGACCTTGGTACGCACGTGTGACTCAACCTTCTCTGGCCACTTGCTGTTTGCTGGACTCTCTTCCAAGTTCAGAATCAGCTCAAAGCTTTTCCTTTAAAAGAACAGCTTGGCCCCAGCAGGCTGCTGGAGTGACATGTCAGGCTGTCCCAGGAGCACAGTTGTTTCCCAACAGCCTGAGTCATGCCAAATTGCTTGAGGCTTGTACCATAGCTCAGCCTGAGATTGCCCCTACCCCTCCTCCAATCAGATAACTGTCTTCAGAGTCAATAACTGAGTGGTATATCTGGGGACAACCATCCATTCCTTTCCATCTCTGAGGCTACTACTTTTTTTTTTTTTTAAAGATTTATTTATTTATTTTACATAGATGAAAGCTCTATCTGCATGTACTCCTTCATCCCGGAAGAGGGCATCAGATTCCAGTATAGATGGTTGTGAGCCACCATGTGGTTGCTGGGAATTGAACTCTGGACCTCTGGAAGAGCAAACAGTGCTCTTAACCAGTGAGCCATCTCTCCAGCCCCGAGGCTACTACTTTTAAGGCAACTAAATCTCCGAACTTCTCATAGGTCTTGTACGAGAAGAGGCACCCTCTGCTCTAACCCTTCCTGTCTCCTGACTCTTTCTAGAACTTGCTAGTCTTATTCTACCATTGCCTTTGCTAACTGTGCTCTACTTCTGACTTTGTCAACCTTATCTCTGCCTCCTGTGGTGTCTTGAAACACGTGCCACCCTTCCCGTCCAAGTCATTCAAAGAGCCAGTCGTGTGCTGGCTTCCATCTCAGAGCACGTTCTTCCCCTGCCCATGTCACCATTCCCTGATATCTCCTTGAAGGAAGCACCAAACTGTGCCTGCTATGAGACTGAGGGCTCGGGAATGAGTGTGTGAATGGGTACGGGAAGCAGCTGCGAGGCAATCACTTCTCGGGATCCAGTTCTTCTGGGAATAATGAAAGCCCTTGATCTGCTATGCTACAGGCAATGTTTCCCAAACTCCAGCAAGCACATGAATTCTCCAGGGGGCTGAAGTAGCTAAGGACGGTCATTTCCAACTTGGTCAACTTGCAGTGCACCTTGGTAGTTGACATTTCAAACAGACATTAGCATGGTACCACCGCTGCCTGTCCAAGGAGCACATTTTGAGAATAACTGCCATGGTCCATGGTCATCAACTCTGACCAGATAAAGGATTGTAGACAAGTATTTCAAGCCCTTAAAAGACCCTTGTATCAGCCAGGCAGTGGTGGCACACAACTTTAATCTCAGCAGTTGGGAGGCAGAGGCAGGCAGATCTCTGAGTTCGAGGCCAGCCTGGTCTACAGAGTGAGTTTCAGGACAGCCAGGGCTACACAGAGAAACCCTATCACTGAAAGAAAATGAAAAGGCCTTTGCATCAGCCTCAGTGATGAAATCTCAGTGATGAGGTACTGTTCAGAACAATGATCGATGTTCTGAGTTCAGTGATCTTGAACTCATGGAGGTCAATTCTAGTTGTTGCTGGGCCCCAAGGAAGGGCTAAGGAAAAGAGGAAGAAATAGAGGCCAGACAACAAACGAATACAGAAAGCTGACTTGAAGAAAGCCAGGCTAGGTGTTCATGTGAAACTGGAGCCTGCCTCTAGCTGGGATGACTTCCTGAGTTCCAGCCCCTGAGGGAAGCTAGCCCTTTAAGAATTGACAGTCTCAGTCTCTCACGTCCCACTGTTAGATCCATCTCAGTCTCACTTCCTTCCCCTGACTCTGGGATGCCTTCCGATACTTTCCATAGAGGGGGTGTCTATCCTGTTCATGAGCATCACAAAGCAAGAGGTTCCTCCATAAAAGGATGTCCACCTGTGACAGGGATGAGAGGAGGAGTCAGTTCCCAAGCCTCTTCAAGTGGGAAGATTTACTTAGGTTGGTTTTCTAGTCTCAAAGAAAAGCAAATGATGGAAGGTGTACCTTCAGAGATGGCGATAGAAAACCATGTTCCCTGTGGTAATCCTTAGGAGCTGACAATACAAAAGCAAGCCAGGCACCGGAAGACAAACATCTCATGATCTCCTTCATGTGCAGAATCTAAAAACCCTGCTGTCGTGGAAAAAAAGACTAGAACAGTAGATGGCAGCAGCTGAGGGGAGAGAAGGGAGAGGGTGACAACCAGTCAGTTCTACAAAGGTGAGGCTAGAATTGGAAAGGAAGACTATGTCCTTTTGCTTTGATGCACAGCAAGAGCAACTGGTTACCAGCGTCACATCAAACGTACCGAGTGCCTGGGAGAAATGATTTTGAATACTCCCACCAAAAAGAAATAACAACTATATGATGAATAAGGGTCATACCCTAATTTGATTATATATAATGTAATATATGAATGTATTAAAACCTCATACCAGCCAGGCGTGGCGGCACATGCTTTTAATCCAAGCACTTGGGAGGCAGAGGCAGGTAGATCTCTGTGAGTTCGAGGCCAGCCTGGTCTACAAAGTGAGTCCAGGACAGCCAGGACTATTACACAGAGAAACCCTGTCTCGGAAAAACAAACAAACAAACAAAAACCAAACAAATAAAAACAAAAAACCTCATAATGTGCCCATAAATATATACACAATTATGTATTGGTTAAAAATAAACTTTTAAAAGTGGATTCAACACTTTTGGAACTGACCCTCGATGTGTTTCGTAGAAGACTTGTTTGTTACTTTACTGTTGAGTCAGAAGTTTCAAGTGGTCATCCTTTGACTGCCCTCCAGCTCTGTCAGCCACCAAGGCCAACCCTTGAAATTTCTAGGGACACTGACAGCTAAGGAAACTAAAACGCAGATTTTTTTTTTTTTTTTTTGTAAGATGCATCCCTGAGGGGTGGAGCACAGCTGTCTGACTGTGAGTGGCCAGCTGCAAGCAGGGGTAGGGTCATTCAATGTCTTAGGCATTTCTCATCTTTTTCTGATTCTTTTAGAAGTTTCTTAATAGAAGGTTAATGGCTGAGGAGACAACCATCAACATAGTGGACATTTCCTCTGTCTCCCTTTCTGAGCCTCCTCGAATTCTGGCTGCTTTGAAGAGGTAGATTTCTCTTCAGAACTGTGCTCACCTTTAATGGCAGCTCACTATCTAGAAGTTAAGACAGAAAATAGCTGAAACAGGGAAGGCAGAAATATGGCTTGTGCCTTGCTCGGCTCATCATGTGTATTCTCGGCTAGAGAACGTGACTCGGGTTGGATGTGAGTGCCCGCTTAGTTGTGGCCCCTGAAGCGATCTGACAGGACCTCTTCCCAGGTTCCCACGTCAAAGAGGCTTCTTTAGGGGAGGGACGAGCACCTGGGACAAAGCTGGACAGTTAATCTTAAAATTACTTGGGAGTTATGTAGATCTCCACAATACTGCTTTGTTGACAATCAAAATTCTTTCACTTCCGTATAGTCTTGCAAAGTCAAAATGACAGGTATGTGACTTGAAGGAGAGAGGTGGCTTGTTCTACATCCAACCAGCAGTGACCTAACTTCCTGTGTAAATCCCTGCCTACCAGGCCCTGGTCAGACCCCTGTGGCCTATTTCTTTTCGTTTCAAGGGTTGTCCAAATTCACCTCCCCCAGTCTCTGCATTTGATGTCCATTGTGTCTAATGCAAAAATGCTATTTACTAAACCCTAGCCCAGTTCCCTGGGAGAAAGCCTGAGAACGGTGCTTCTAGCAGTTTTGCATGTTTTCATGAATTTTCCTGGCCCTCCTTATCAGAGCTCCAAGAGCTGAGTGGAAAAAGCCTTTTACAGATGAGCAAATTGAGATTCAACAGAATTAAATAACTTGCCCGAGGCTAAGCAGCTCCATGCCCAGTCATCTTGAGTCATAATTAACTGTCTGGATCCCAGATAGAAAGAAATTGCACACCAAAGACATGACTATGGGAAATGAAACGTCTAGAATGGCCATTCTTAAAGGAATGTGGGCAGCTGTCTGGGAATTTCAATGCCCGTGCTGACCACACTTAGGTACCTCAAACTAACCACAACTCTGAGAGTGCTTAAAAGGGGACGAAAGGTTTTATCCCAAATAAGCCTTTGATTATCTTAAAGTGAACACAATACACACTGCAGGCCTGCTGTTTGTGAGCATTAATTGTCCAAGTTAATCCAAAATGTTCTGTGTTAACTGCTGGGTCAATGCAAGACATTGCCAAAGGAGACTGGCATTGACCATTGAACCAAACTCTGTCTCTAACAGAGTTTAAAACAGCCATTGTGCACACATGCCCCTCCGGGGCCCTATAGATTGCTCTGTTTACTAAATCTCTACTGGCTTCTGGTTTGCATTTTTCTTTTTTGTGCCCAACAAAGGATATATTGTTCATTACTAAGATCCCTTGATTAAAAATCCAAGTGTTGCATAATTGCACTGTTCCAAGCCATGCTAAACCCTCCCCCTGTTCCCTGATCCTCATCTACTTCAACTTCCTTCTCCATTCCTCTCATGATGAGTGGATCTGATCCCACATCTGTTTGATGTCACTGATATTGCCATACACACATGTGCCTGAACAAAAGGAACCTCAGAAAGTCTCAGGGTGGGGTGGGGGAGGGGAAGAGGGCTGGGTTGCTGGGAACCGACATCCTCCTGACCC
Source organism: Lophiomys imhausi (assembly GCA_907164525.1). Classification (NCBI taxonomy): domain Eukaryota; kingdom Metazoa; phylum Chordata; class Mammalia; order Rodentia; family Muridae; genus Lophiomys; species Lophiomys imhausi. Next base: position 1,291,952 of record CAJQZJ010032218.1, on the reverse strand, counting down.
TGTCTGTGACACACAGTTCCACAAAAATTAGCTTCAGGTGTTAAACTACTAATGATGCTCTGAGTTTTAGGTAAGAATTAAAGGACTTAGTAGTTGTTGGCTTGGAAGACTGCCAAGACTGGTCGGCCACCATTGAGCACCCAGGGAAGAATTTTTGCATCCCCGACAGTTAAGGCCATATTTTCTACAGTGGAGAATCACTACTGTGGCATGGAGCCCCTGACTATCATGGAGAAAGCAGAGAGGCGTCCCAGTAACAGGGTGTCAAAGATTCTGCGATGTTCTCTAAGAACTCGGTTCCAATTTTACCAATAAGTGTCCTGTCAGTCACACTTCTCTTAGAAAAATAAAATGCATCTTTGAAATTCTCTGAAGTGCTAGGAAGAAAGAATCTCTTTCTCAGAAAAGTGATCGCTGCTACCAAGCCAACAGGTGATCTAATCGGCCTGACCAGACAGGGCAACCCCAAGATGTCTCTGAAAGATGAGACACTTTCTTTATCAAGATGTCCTGGGGTAAATGTCACACTTCCCCCATCTCAGACATTTCAGTTCAAGCCACTGTTGTTTTCGAGAAAGTTCTTATGAAACCAAGTTAATTTCTGCTCTTCAGAACAAGATTGGACCGTGTGTCTCCTTAACAATCCCATTAGCAGGGAACCCCAGGGTCCCTGGAAAATGTGCCTCCTGACAGAGTGACAATCATAGTTAAGATGCTCTGTGCTTGAGACTATGTGTTCCATTCATTTCTGACTGAGGAAACTGTTGTCTCATCCAATACAACTAAAGGAAATTGTGCTTGAGAACAAACCAACTTGCCTGAATTGTATTACAAAACCAAAATTTCATTGTGTTCCCAGGACATAAAAACCAAAGAATCAGAAGAGTAGGCAATGCCATTTAAAATATTAGTTTAATCAAACAGATGGTGATATGTCTCACTAGACCGTGATTTCCCAGGGAAACCAAGTCAACCAGACTTTAAGGCAGTTCCTCTTCCAGTCTTTCCCAGTGAAAAATGTTCATCATTCCCTTAGAAGGGGCCTCTCTCAAGGTTGGGATGTGGTGGCAGGGCTATGGAGGCTGTTCAGACAGTCGTGTGTCACACAGACCCAGACAGGGCACTGTTAAAACAAACCGCAGAGGTGCTCAGTCCCTCACTCCGCACCAAGAGCTTCAAAGCCTGAGGACTAGGTTTCTGTTTGTGTCATATCTGTCCTCATGACCTGCCATGGCACAAGCAGGCCTTTCTTGGCTCTCATGATATAGGAGCCTGGTCACCACCTTAGTGTTCTTATTTTGACAGAGATTTCTCTTCCCTTTGGTATAGTGCGGAAGTGCTGAAGGCCTCTGACTTCTCCATAGTTTAGAACCCAACTAGGGGAACCCAGTTTATGGTCTTTATAGCTCTCACCACTTGAAAGATTGTGACCGGCTTGAGGGATAATGCAACAATTAAAACTGCACATAATTAATATAAAACTACCAAATGTACATGAGCAGGTGTTCTACTTTTCTCTCTGTTGCTATGACAAAGCACCCTGGCAGAAGCAACTTTTAGGGAGAAAAGGTTTAATGAGTTCGCAGTTGTGGGAAATTCGGGGCAGGAACTTGAAGCAACCAGAAGACAGGAACCTTCTCCTCAGCGTGCTTTCTCTGCTCTTGGGCATTTCAAGGCCCAAACCCAAGGAACAGTACTGCCCACCTTCAGGCTAGGTCTTCATACAACGAAGACAATGTCCCACAGATACTTACACAGGTCAACTGTGTCTCTACAATCTGATCTCTACAATATCTCATTAAGACTCTTTTCCCCGGTGGCTCCAGACTGTGACAAATTGACAATTAAAGCTAAACATCGTGTCACTGAAACCCAAGGAGAACAGGGAAGGATTTGTGTCTTAGTGTTTGTAGGCAGTGTCTTTCAGACTATTAAAATGACCTTTTCTACTAAAGGGGCAGCCTTGACTTGGCTGCCATTGTTCTTGTTTTTGTTATTGTTGTTGTTGTTGATAAGTAATATAACTGCCATTGAGCTGGATTCAGGGAGGACAAAAGGAGAAACATGTCTCCCTTGTACTGAGACACTTGGCCACCTGTTCAACACAGAGCGAAGTTGTAACAAAGCCTCTCATTGACCAACTGGAAAAAATCCTTCCTTCAGCTCCACCCTCTCTCCCCACCCTTTGGCAAAAAAAAAAAAAAAAAAAAAAAAAACCTGAGTAAATAGGTACACTGAGTGCCAAGATGTGGAGGTCAACAAACTCTTGCTTTGTCAGAGGAACCTGGGAATCAGGTCAAGTGGACTTCAGGGAATGTCAAACCTGCCCACCCCACAGGGTTTGAGCCTGAGGATTAGCGGTAAGAGAGTCTGGAGGATGCTCGCCAAGAAGATATGCAGCAGACACCTGATGCCATGGCTTGCCTTGGCAACACCTAAGAGCTTTGGCAATACAACCTCTGCTGACCTCAACCAGGGGTTGTACATTGCTAGTGGAACCCTCCTCTGGAGTACTCAGCACAAACATTCTAGCTTGTCTATGACAAGACTACTCTACACTGCTGCCTGATATTTTCAGGCCCTGGTGTACATGCCCCTACTCTTGAGGTTGGGTAGGACTTGTAAATAAATACAGTATCATTCTTGTGATTAGGTCACACAACAGGGCAAAGGTGAGGGGGTTCCAAGTATTCAGTAGAAGTCCCAAATCAGTTAACTTTAGTGTAGGGACTCCATTCTGTAAAGGTTTGATTTGGTCAGCTGATAGTGAAGGGGAGTCCCTTGGATGGGCCTGAACTAACCAGATGAGCTTAAAAAGGAAGCCTACAATTCAGGGATGGAGGAGGTCAGAAAGAGGAGAAGCAGTTTAGACACCAGGAGCTGACCTCAAACCTTGTGTGGGAACCCAGCTTCAGTCAATACTGCCTATTGGCCTCTGCGACCCTGAACAAGATAGCCAGATATGGAACGCAGGACTTCTTGTGGGTTAGTCAGATTCCTGTTGTCACGACAAAACACCTGGAAAAAATTTCAGATTAAAAGGAAAGATTTCGGGCCTGTGGCCTCAGAGATTTAGGTCCGTGGCCAATTGGCTCATTGCTGTGGGCCGGTGTGAGGCAGAGCACAGTGGCTAGGAGCATGTAGGGAAGCAAAGTTTTCTCACTCATAGTGTTGAGAAAACAAGAGGATGGGAGAAGGGGTGTGCATAAGGCACACCTTTAAAGGACACACTGCTAGTTGCTTACTTCTAAGTCTGCCTTCCTAAACTTCCAATACATACTATAAGCTAGCAACCAACTCTCAGTACCACATGGTCTTTGGAGGACATTTCTGATCCAAACCATAATATTCCTGATCCCTGGGGCCTGTGGCATAAGCATATGCCATGTGTGCTAAGATGATAACTTTGTGGCCTTTGCTACATGGTGCAGAAGCAACTACTTCAGGGCTAGGGAGAAGGCTCCCTGCATAAGAGAGCTTGGAATGCAAGCATGAGGACCCAGTCAGGGCTGAGCACTGAGTAGGTTGAAAAGGCCATAGAAAGCAATGCCATGCAGTCCCTACATTTGACAGAAGAGGAAAACAAGACTCAGGAGGGCCAGCTGCTGCTATGTCAGATACAAAGTGTCCCCCACAGGCTCACGCGTCTGAACGGTTGGTTCTCAACTGCTGGCTCTGCTTTGGAACCTTTCGTGCATGGGGACTGAATGGCACGTGTGGACTCTCTGCGTAGGGCCTGAGGGTCAGAGGCTGGCTCCACTTCTGGTCTGAGCTGTTTCGTGATTGCCGCAGTAACTTAACCGCTGCCTTACATTTCCACTGCCGCAGCCTGGAGCGGCTCCTGTCCCCAGGCCTTCCCACCACAGTGGGGGGCTGCAGTGTTGCCTAGAGCATGACCTGAATAAATCCTTCTTCCTCCTCTGCTTGCATCTGTCAAGGGTTCTGTCAGTCACAGCTCTCTCCCACAGCCACGCAAACTGACTCAGCTGTTCTGAAGCGCACTGCTCTCATTGGTTTCTTAGTTCCCTAGGGATTCAGTACCAGGAACACTGGGCAGAACTTAAGTCATCACTGCGTTACCCTCTCACTGGCTCAGAGGCTGGAACTCTCAACCCAGGCATCAACAGAGTCTCCTTCAGCTTCAGGTGCCTGTATATGGCCCCTTCCCTCTCTGTGTCTGTGTAGTGTCTCTTCTTATAATGACATCAGTGACATTGGAATTAGGGACCAGCTTCACCCAATAGGCCCTCGTAGGAATTTAACTAATATCACCTACAAAGATCCACTTTTGAAATAAGATCCTGAGCCACTGCGAATTTTGAGAGAATATGACACACTACATTAGGATACACACACACACACGTGTATGGGATGTGTGTGTGCATGCACGGGCATGCATACATGCATGTATTCAGAGTGAACCACAGCCATGTTTCTCATCTGTGCTGCTCCCTCCGGCAATGTTCATCACTACACTATATATGTTGTTATAACCCATCAAAGGTGAACATCCATCCAGTCCCTGGTAACAGTCTCAGCCCCCAGCTACATATGAGATATTGCCCCATCCACCTTTGTTTGTGGGGAAGAGGGAGGTAATGTGGGATGGATATGCAGACACTCTTGGGACATCCCTTGTACCATGAGAGACTGCACATTGTAAGGTGATGAGGCCCCTCCTGTCAGTAGGAACATGAAGGTCTCGTATTGGATGTCCATGGGACAGGAGTTGGGTCTCTGAGTCCCTAAGACTGATTTAAACATCCCTGAACCTATCACCAATCAGTCATCCCTACATTTGATTTCATCACACCACTGTCCCACTTGTGCTGGTGTCAGACATAGCCAGGGACTTCTTGTCCCTGGCACTTGTGCGACGAGGCAGAAAATCACACCACCTTTTGACAGGTTAGTCCCCTGGGAAGACACCTAGAGGCCTGGGCGGCATTTGGATGAAGTCTTAAGTCTGTCTGCATTAGCCAGGATGGTCAACTCAACTAGTATTTCAAGTCCAGCCGGGTGGAAGGCGGAGGAGGCTTCAGAGGGTGGGAGGAAGCGCCACCTAGTGGTGAAAGGGAGAGACTGGCTTGCATGGTCTAGGACTCTGGCCTTAGTGTGACAAATCTCCTAGATTTATAACATTTTCCCTTTCTTTGAGTCTCATGTAAGTATCAGACAATTGAAGATAGTGAGTCCAAGCCAAATGAGATGGCTTCCCAATCAAAGTGTCAGTCACCTGTGGCGCTTCCCAGTTCAGTGTGCCTGACAAAGCCCTAGGCCAGTCACAGCAGTCAGCCCAGAGACCTGGGGAAGGGCACAGATAAGGCTCAGGCGACCGACACCTACAGCCCTGTGTTGCAGGGAGCCAAGGACTCAAGTCAAGAGGGTAGGTGCTTTCCACCCGTGTGACAAAGGATCAAATTTATGTCCAATCCATTCTGACCACTTCTATTTTAGGACAATAGCCAATCAGAAGAGTAAATACCAAAATTAATAATAATAATAATAATAATTTATATACAGCTTATAAAGAACTTTTTTTTGAGACAAGGCCTGAATCTATGGCCCATGCTAGATTCAAACTCCAGGAATTCATTCTGCCTCAGTGTCCCCCCTCTGATGGAGCTACAGGTGTGGGCCACCATGCCCAGGTCCTAATGTCATAGTGACCTCATATTTGAGACTTATGTCTGCTCAGGGTTTGGCTGGTGTTTGTTTTTATTTTCTCAGTACTGCCTCAAAAACCCTTCTGAAAACACAGTCACCATCTTAGTACCTGATCCCTGAATGGGAAAATCAAATAAGCAAGTGAAAACCTTAACGTCATTTGGAAACATTTCCTGTTCCCAGAAAGGACTAAGCTTCTGGGAGTTGGGGTTATCGCAAGATCATTCTGGAGCCTACGCGCACCAGAAGTTTGGAAGACCTGCAGAAAGGCATCTAACTCAGATTCACAGATACCAGCCGCTTGGAAAGACAGCCTGGTCACAGACACCAGCCACTTGGAAAGACGGCCTTTCAGGCTGACAGAACCAACTCATCTGATGGTGGACTTGGGCCATCCTGGGCCAGCCCTTTGCGCCACTCTCCTTGTCCCATCCTGCAGAATTGTGGGAAGCCACCATGAGGGGGGCTGAGAAGAGGTGAGAGCAGGCAGTATTCTCATGGCAAAGCTGGCTTCTCTCAAAGAGGGTTATGTTTAAATCCACTGAAGAGCGTGGGGCCCTGGAGGTAGCAAGAATGAACTAAGACACACAGTGGCTGGTTATGAATGGAATGACAGCGTGTAGGATAAGACCCTATTGGTGGTCTGACCTGAGGTTTTATTCTCCGGACAGATGGCTCCTCCTGCCTTTCATGTGTTCAGCACCATGCTTCTGAACATAATTTCCCTTGGACCATGACCTGGCCAAGCAACCTGTACTAGTTTAGGCCAAACAACGGCAGCTTTGGCCTCTCCCTGACTACACAGCCTCATTCAAAGTAAGAGTTGTCTTAAAACTCGAGCTGAACCCTCTGCAGTGACAGCAGTGACCCAAGCCAGGCTACAACAGCAGGCACTGCTCTGGGCTCCTCCTAAGTACATGGAGGACAGAGGAGGGCAGACTGGACCTGCAAGTCTCAGATGAGCCTAGCCCTATGGCCAGGGATTACAACTATCCATCCAGCCTTATAAAATGACCACTCCCAGAATCGTGGTAACAGATTAAGTGAAAATTCAAACTTTGGAAAATAATTGACTTAAGAGGAAAAGCTAAACCATTGTCATCTTGTAATTTTTTCCCTTAATTTGTCCATTTCTGTATGATTGCAAATTACACATTCTTAGAATGAAGCATGTTTTTGTTTTTGTTTTTTGTTTTTTGTTTTTTTTTGTTCTCTTAACTGTAAAGGCAAAGAAGGTCTGGGGGGATTCCAACTTTTTTAAAGCAATTATCTCCAAGAATAACATCAGACCCCTGAAAGTGAGGACTGCAGGGTGGCTGGGATGCTGCCGGGAGCACCAGTCACTGAAGCAGATGTTGAAGGGTGTGTGTGCTTACACATGCAAATGTATGTGGGAATGCATGAGGGGGAGGGTTAAGTCCACATGTATGTATTTGTGACAGTATGGTGAACATACATAATATGCTGTGCATGTGAGTGCACATGTATGCAGTGGAATTGCATGTAGGGAGTGAGGCCTTTAACTTCCAGATCTACAGAGAACTGATCTCAGTTTGCTAAGAGTCTACTATTCCATCTCTGTCTATTGAGGGGATCAGAAAGGACAAGCATGCAGTGTTCTTTTCCAGCTGGACAGTCTGTAGTCAGAGGAAAGTTAGCTTTCTACTAAAAACAACAAAGTTATTTTCCAATTCTCAGGTCTCATCCCCAACTAAAGGTGAGCATGGAATTGCACCATCCCAAATGCTCCACACACTCAGCATCTGTGGAGGGACTGCCCCAAGGAGCCACTTTCCTAAAGCTAACACTATAGGTGAGATGGCCTACATACATCTACTTCAGCCACCTGCATGGAGTTGAAATATGTCTGCTCCAGCCTCTTTGAGGTTCCATTAAAATGTGTGTGTTCATAGCTCACATATGGATTATCTCCCACTCAAACATGAGCAACCTCTGGTTCAGGTTTGCTCTCACCTTTTCAAAAGACACTGATAGCCTTCATTTTATTCCTTTACATACAAATGGAAAGGACAAAGTGAGAGAGAGAGAGAGAGAGAGAGAGAGAGAGAGAGAGAGAGAGAGATTGGTTCCACTTAAGGGTTTTTATTGGGACTGGGAAATGAAATGGTTCCAAAGTTAAAGTACTTGCTGCACTGGGGTTCAGTTCCCTACAGCACAGGTAAATGTCAGGCAGGCAATGTGGCCACCCCACCTGCAGTTCCAGCCTCAGAGGTGGAGACGGGATCCCTGGAGCAGCTGACTGGTGAGACTAGCCATATAGCTATGGGCTTGAGAGAGAGACCCCGCCTCAAAAGAATAAGGTGGGAGAGCAATCAAGGAAGACTCTTGACGTCATCACCAGGCATCTCATGCAGCTACCACATGTGCACATGCACTCAAACACATCCAAACACAAATACATGCAAGCAGGGACATCACACATATGTAACAAACTACAAAAGAAAGACGAAGTTGATTGAAAAGGTTTAATTTGTAAGGCACACAGTTTATGATCATTTTAATATCTAAAAGAAAAAATTAACAGAACTAACACTGATCATCAACTTATTTACCAAATATGAAGGTCATAACTAAACATGACCCTGAAAACCTTCTTCAGGTGACAAAAAACCAGACTACTGGACCAAAGCCACAGCGTCCAAGAAACAAGAAAATGAAGTGGCCACCATTTTGGACTTTGTTTCCTTGCGAGACACTTTTCACCCAATCTCAGGGTCTATTAATGCATGTAAGCCCCACCCAAGTTGCCTATGGAGCAGATGTATGTATGAGGGTTCTGGTGCCTGCCACACTATCCACCTGTGCAAAGATGTTTCCCTGCCGGATGTATGGCCGTGAAGGGACAAGTCTTGCAGGACATCTAAGCAACCTCACATTTTTCTCATTCATGGTCAAGCTGGAGCCCAGCAGCCTGCCCATGGGCCCAGCTATGACACAGGGTGGCCACAGAGACAGTGGAGGGGACACCACAAGCAGGCCAGAAACTCCTTTACTCCTCAGTAAAGGACTATTTTCCAGAACTGCTTGGGAGTTGGACTTTTGGGTTTTAATCTGGAATTTAGTTTTCCTGCTTGGCCTTAGGATGAGATAGAAAACATATACGAGTGAGCTGGCCTCAGACACATCATCCTTGCCGAAGAACTGCCATGAACAGGAATCATAGGCTCACATGCTGACATAAGGCACAGAGATTCTCCAAGTCGCTGCTGACAGGAAGAACACCCATAGAAGCACAGTCCCTTTGGAGGAATGAAAAGAGAAGAATCAGAAAAGGAGGTAGAACCAAAGGCACAGGGGAGCCCTCTCCTCCACACCTTTCCTGGATTCAGAGGCAGCAGCATCCTTGAGGCAGAAGCCAGACACCCTGGTCCCATCACCCTACTGTCCCATGGCAATGAGAGGGGCTCTACATTCCCTATGTGGCTCAGCAGGGCCAAGTCCTTTGTTTTAAGCCTTCTATGATGACCATTAAGGCACCAAGAGATCCCTTCAACCGGTCTTGTACACAAACACCACCCCACAGATGAATGAAATTATATGTAATGTGTATGCGCACAGGTACATGTGAAAGATTGACAGTTCTCAAGATATTCACCAATTTGTTATCAGAAATTACATAGAATAAATTTCAGATGATTTTTCATTTCTTCTTCATACTGTCTAACACTGTTCTAAAATATTTTATAAGTATAAAACAGTATTTTCATTATAACCAATGTTTAGGAAGAGAAAACCAAGCTGTGTGTGATTATCAAAACTATCAAAGAAAACTATCAAAACTACCTCTTTAGAATGATGAGAACTTAGATCAAAGCCAATTTGCTTTGAAACAAGCTCCAGAACACTACTGCCCTCAACATGGAGTACAAGAGTCCTAAATCTCAAAGACATAGATCAGCACAGAAGAGATGTAGGGGGAGTAAACAAACTGCATGGCCATGCATCCTGCGGTGGTACTTAGAGAGTTAACATTATTCTGCAAAAGCTGTTTCGGGGAGAATGCACAGCAGGCTCTCCTGGAACCCTCATGTGCTCTTCTGAGAAGGACAGCAACCCAGCATCACTTCATCCTTTTTGCTGCCT